>CM038112.1:3832212-4089910 GCA_001642375.2 Mentha longifolia
TTCATATGATTCATCTAGAGATGAGTCATCCCTAGTTTTCGAGATGATTCGGCAAAATGCACCAAACACTGCCTTAGTCTTGTGCACATTATATAGCACCTGACGCAATTCCACCCTCTTGTTCTGCCGATGTGGGATATTAAATCACCACTAGTTTTGTTCTAAAATTTCCATTTGACTCGATAAATTCTCATATAATCGATACCAAAAGAAAGAAAAGAGTAACAAATCAAATGTTCTCTCGAGTAAGCTAAACTCCAACCGAAGAGATGAAATCTGGTTCAGGCAATATATCTTTAACTGATTTGATTGTTCGCCTAATCTGTTAAAAGTACGGCCGCATCTCATAATAAGTTAATATTATAGTACTCCGTACATACAAATATTTGACGGCGCCGCAAAAATATATAGGTGTAGTAAAAACAAGTTTCATAGCTAAGCTTGTAGAGGGTTGGTTGCGGTTTCTAGTAGTGAAGCAATTATAATAAGAGATATTATCAAAATTGTAAGCCTTATAATAAATGGAAAAGTAGTAGTAGAAACACAATAAGAACCAATTTGAAAAATGGATAACTTCAAGTGCAGTGAGCATTTTCTTGGCCTTGGTAGTGGCGGCGACGGTGGCTTGAAGGGGTTTCGAACTCCCTCCGGGCCCACCTCGTCTCCCGGTTTTCGGCAACATTTTCCAACTCGGTGAAAGCAAAGCTCGAGAGTGTGTGGGAGAGAAAAGAATCCTCGAAGAATCGGACATTTCAAGGCTCCTATACTTGCAAGGCAGCATCAAAGAGATCTGAAGCAGGGGTATATCCAAACAAGTTCCGAAGAGAAGATGTGTTTGGGCAAGCACTTCAAAAGAAAACCCCCCTTTTAGGGCTATTCCCATCAAGACTCAAGAGTTCATGGTTTTGATGTTTGAACTTGTATATGTTGAATTAAGGTGGGCAACATTAACATTAATTAGCAATTCAAGTCCTAGCTTGTTGCATCCATCTCCTATATTACATCAATATATGATTTTCACGTGTTAAAAAAAAAAAAACATTTATGAATTAGGCATTTTATTAATAATTTTTTTTAATTATGACTGATTTAAAAAATATTCTTATTATCAAATTAGTTACTTAAATCACAAAATAACGTCTATAATTTCTTTAAAATAACTTATATGATGTTTTTGGTCTGAAAAGCGATTCTTTGGTATAAGCTATTGTGTGAAAAGATAAAATAACCAAAAAAAATATTTTTGTTTGACAAACTAAACATTTATAAACTTAGTATTAGTCGTAGATCCGCTTGTCCATGAAATTCTTCCGCAATTTAAGATTAAATGACTAAACTTACCAATACTAGTAATTCTAACGAGTATTACTATAATATAGTTGGGAAAAAAATTGCAGCTAGATTCTAAATTTCCAAAATTAATCTTAGATAAAATTGTAATGATGATTCACAAACTAGTGTTTATATTAATGTTATTACTTATTTAGAAGGTTTCAACACTTTCAGGTTAAAACCTTTACAAAAATGTGTGTATGCCGCTTGTTTGCGACGAGCACACGGTATTCTTTAGTAAAAGGCGAAAGAATAGTTCGCTTTGTGCTCAACGCGCGGCTGCATACTTCTACAATTAGTCTTGTGCGCATTATATAGCACCTGACGCAATTCCACCCTCTTGTTCTGCCGATGTGGGATATTAAATCACCACTAGTTTTGTTCTCAAATTTCATTTCATTTGCTTGCTCGTTTCGGTTTCCATCTCATCAAACCACAGTCTTCTTCCAAATCATAAATATGTTGATTTATTAGCATAAATTGTCATACTCTCAATGATTGATACAGCAAATTTTAACAAATCAAAACTCCAACCAAAAGATACTCCAAAGTCAAAACGTGAATCACTAAGAGGTAGAAATACTCTAGCAAATTAGGAATTCGAATCTCTTAATTCAATGTTTTCGAAATCTAAATGAACTTATTCGTAATATAAATATCATTTAAATTGTCAAACCACTCAATAGAGCTGCCAAACTGGTGGGCCCAATTCAGCCCAAAAAATGCCCTTTTAGTAGTATAAAATTGTTCGGGTCAGGCCGGGCCAAGCTGACGGGCTTTTTATCATTTCGGGTAGCTTGACCGGGCCCGAAATATGACTGGGTTCAAATATATGTAGCCAACCCAGCCTGAAAGCGGGCCAATTTGTTTAGCCACCTCTACCACTCAATGAGATTTTGTCGTTGATAATACAGCCTATTCCACAAATCATTTTTGCATAATTCAAGTACACCCTTTTCTTAGTACAATACGTGCACGCAACTAATGACGTGTTCTTTTTATAGAAAATTATAATGGAAAAATGAGGAAAAAATAAACAATCATCCTTTAAATTTTTCCTTATTTCCCACATTTTCCCACCTCCTTATCTATGATGAAGAATTTACTTCTTTTTCAATAGAAAATATTATCCCACCAAAAGAGTGAAATATTTTATTCCATTGGAGTGAAAAGGAAATGGAAAAAATAGTAGAAGGTGGGAAAATATAGAAAATAAGAAAAAATTTAAAGGGTGATTGTTCTATTTTCTCTCATTTTTCCATGATAATTTTTAATCAAATAGAACACACCTAAGATGATTCTATATACTTTCTCAATTGAACTGTGTTTCGTAGTTTATGTTTATTTGCGTATACCTAAAGCCTTCAATATGGGGTAAAAAAAGAAATGGCTTCCATGGTGGTGAAAAAAAAATTAAATTAAATTAAATAGTCCGCCAATATTGAATGGTGATTGGTGGGAGCCATATCATATGCCTTCACCCACAAAAGTTTTGCACTAAAGCTAGAATCATTTGATTGCAAACAAAAATGGAAAGGACAAAACGTGTCTGTTCTGAAAACAGGCCCCCGTTGTCGAATTCTTTTCACCTGCCTCACGGGTCAAATAACCATTGAATAAAAGATTAGAAAAAGAAAGAAAAAAAAAAAAAAAAGAAGAAACATTTGTAATTTTGCAACACTTGCCACATAGAAGAATTTTCGCCCTTTGCAATAGTACAAGAGTCGAATGATTCGTGTATAATACTAAAGACAAATTTTATTGGACAGGTTCAAAAAGTTGAGATTTTGACCTAAATTGGTTGTTTTTGCTCCACATTGAGCACCGACGTGGATGAGCGCAGACTGCTGAAGCTGTCACGATAGACGTCGGAATCTTTAGGTAATAGTGTATATTGCATCGGAATTTTTATGTTTGAATTATGTGATAATTTTTTTTTATAGATTTGTCCCTTCAATAATTTAATTTTGGGTCTAGTGCCACATGCAATGAGTAATTACTTAACAAGAAAAATTCGGCGTCATTTTGTTTCGGAAAAGGAAATTGTAAATTGCTTAATTGTAATTTATTTTTTTTTCGTTTGAAAGGATGTAATCGATGAACCTTAATCACTATAAATTTCTACCAAATTATTAAGGCTGCGTTTGGTATTCATCTCAAGATGTGGAATGATGACTCATCTCAAGATAACTTATATTAATAGTATCAAGATGAATCATTCATCTCTCCATTTGGTAGCAAAAAATTTAGACTCGTATGATATCATATTGTGTTTGGTATAAATTGCAAAACTCTAGATTAAAATTTAGATTGACCAAATTACCCTTATTAAATACCCCATTCGATTTTACTTTTTATCGTTGGGATTAAATAGTACCCATTATTATTATTATTATTATTATTATTATTATTATTATTATTATTATTATTATTATTATTATTATTATTATTTAAAATCGCATAAATACATAAGGGTGAAATGGTAAGAGAGAGAAAATATTGTGTTATTGTTTGAATGAATTGACGTCATCCGACCAAAAACATCGGATGAATTAACAAGCGAAAACAGTAAAATAACAGCGGACTTATGATTCATCTTAGGCCCTCCAGTTTATTTCATTCGTGTATCAAACACTTAAATAAACTAAGATGATTCACCTCATCTTGGTTTATTATATCCACCAAACAGTAAGTTGAATTTCTTATTTGCTAGACAAAACCCTATTTAGAAATTTAACCTCTCTAATTATTAATAGACTATTGCTAGCAAATTTAACCCTATTATGCAATTGTTGTGGGACACAGTAAAACTTAGTCTTTTCGCTAACTTGACCAATATTAGTCAAATAACACGACACGAACATGAGCACGAAATGACCTTAAACATAATTTTGGGAAGAAGATTGTTCTTTCCTGAATCTCGGGAGGCCAATCTTCATCCCGACTTTCTTCAGATCGAGCTCCTTCTCGGCTTGAAAGTCAGCATAAGTAAAAGGCCTATACTTCGGGCTCTCAATCACAGCGTCGTCGTTCGGGAACACGAAATACCCGATCGACACTCTCTCCTCCGCCCGATTCACCTTCACCCTATGCTTCACGCTCAAATACTCGTCGTTACTCATGGCCTAAAAAACACACACTGTATCAACTCAGTCTCGAGTTCGAATCCCACCAAAAAATAATTTAAAAAAATCAAAAGCAGAAATTGAAAAAACCTGCATCATGTCACCAAGATTCACTATAAAAGTGTCATGAATGGGCTCCACGTCTAGCCATTGATTGTTCTTGAAAACTTGAAGGCCTCCCACTTGATCTTGATGAATAATGGAGAGCACCGAGCTGTCCGTGTGCTCGGGGATTCCCCACCTCCGATCAGCAACGGGGCAGCGGAGGTAGCGGTAGACGCGCAGAATTCCGGTGGCCGGAGAAAGGTAGGGGGTTTGCTTTTTTGGAGGGAAATTGAGGTCCTTAGCCATGGCGGCGAATATGGCTTTTGCAAGCCTTGTTTGGTGCCCACCATACTCTTCTAGTAAACACCTGCAAATTGCTTTTGCTAATCACTCTATTAGAAAAGGACAAATCTTTCTGCAACCAAACAATGCCTAGGCCCAACACTAATCAAGAAAATGGGATTCAAACAACGAATCTTCTTGTGGGACTACACCATCTTTTAATTTGACGCAGTAAATGTTGAAAAAATTTAATCTTGCTGTCAAAATCAAGATTAATCGGCAAACTTGAGTAGGACAAATGAGTGTTTGGATTCTTACAAGAAAACTGAAAGCTAGCTTTTTATGCAGAACCCATCCATGGCCGATGATTCTTAAAACACTTGATTTAACTAACTATCAATCATCTGCAGTAAATCGGCCCCTAAAAAAAAAAAATCAAATATTTTTTCAGATCTTTTTTTTTTTCTTTTTCTGATTCAACTATTTGTTCCCCCTTCTTGTTATCAATTGGGAAAAAAAAAATTCGAATTTTTACAAAAAAATAATTGCTAACCTGAAAGATTCAAGAATTGGATCTTCGTAGTGGAACTGAGAAATCTTTGAAAGAGGAACATTGAACCCTTCCAACCAATTGATGTTTTGTGCATAAGGGCATGTTTGGTTATCAGAATTTGCAGCCATGGTAATAGCAGCGCTTCCCCAAAAGTAGAGCACTGGAGCAGTGGGAAGGGACTGTTTGGATTCGAACCTTTGGGAAAAGAGATTATTGGAACGATCGTTGAGTCGACTCAGCAACTCGGTCGGAACTCCGTGGTTCGTCAACCTGAACATGCCCCACTCTCTACATACCCGGCTCAGGTATTCCGGGTTCAGCGCTCGGAAATCTATTACCGGAATAGCCTCGGAATCGGAATCGGAACCGGAACCGGAACGAGCGGATGGGTCGGGTTTTGGGTCGGGATTGGGTTCGGGTGAGTTCCCGACAGAGTGTTGGCTCGGGCGGAAGAAGGGAGGGTATGATGAAAATTTGCCTGAATTTGTCATTATTTTTTGGGGACTAATTTAAGTTGGTTTTTTTGTGTTTTTGCCACGTTTGTGTAGTAGTTTTTGGTGCATGGTATCAAAGTTGCCGCTATTTATAACTTCTATGCAAGGGGTATTTTAGTAATTTCATGTCCTTTTATCATTGACAATTCTTCATTCTAACCCTTAAATTTCATGAACTAAAATTGAAGTAGTATAATAAATTTCGGTGGTTAGAAATATCCGAATTTTAAATTAATATAGTACAAAAATTTATAAATAAAAATTGAAAATTTTAATAATTATATTATCTGATTTTAAATTTAGCAACCATAATATAACTAATAAAAGTGAAACTAAATGTTAAAAAATAATTATAAACCCTACTTGGATGGTAAATCCTAAAAAAATTATTAAATTAGACTACATCATTACAAATTAAAATAATTGAATAATATATATATATATTAGTATAAATTAAGATTTGGTACATCCGGAATACGAAAATGAAGACAGAGTATCCTAAGTAAGAATTTTCTTGAAGGGAATTCTTCTGCTTTGCTTAGTTTAGATTTGAATAATAATATTAAATTCAGATATTTTATTGTTGAAGGAGAACAAGATTCAAAGTATCTTCCAGCTTAGGGAGAGTCAGCATCATAAACATAGTATGGGTTTCATTAAATGAGGGGCCATGAATTTATAGTAGCTTGTCTTACAACTTATACTGAACTAGTTAAAAGGAGAGAGAGAGATAAGACAACTCATTTTTTGAAAGTGTTCTAGAATATATTTCATCATACATTGCACATGCTATTTAATTTACACTAAATCGGAATAAATACAATACGCGTAGAATATATTATATTGCTTATTAAGGAAATCATAATATCCCAGCGAAGTATTCATCTAATAGTAGTGAGTTTTTTATTTTATTTTTTGTCCTTTCTTCTTATTTTATAATAAGTGTCATATTTCAAAATAAATAATTGAATTATCGTCATTTTACCTTTATATTTAATATTTCATCCATCCTTCAAATATGTGTCCCATTTTTAATATAATATGTGTCTTGTATTATATTAAATGGGATACAAATTTGGGGAACGGAGGGAGTATTAATTATCACCAGGATGACCATAAAAATAGCGAGTAATAAACTTTAAATATCACCATATTGTATTTTAATAATAATATAATAGACGATATTATATTTGAATACACATTCTCTAAGCTTATTGCCAAGAGATATGACTGGTTAGATTTCTATGTATTTCGTCAAAGAAATGATACAATTACTGAATTACATGTAGTGAGATTATTCATCAAAAAACAAATAAAAATTGAATTTATCTTAGTAATTTGTGATATGAAAAAAGACCCAAACCAACTGAACTAATTGGACTTAGAAATGGGCCAAGACAGCATTTTACATTTGCAAATGGAGTATTATGGTGCAGCATTTTACAATTAAAGAAAAAAACAAAATATGAGTTATAATTTAATGCAAAATAATAAACAGAAACACCAGGTTTCCTCTATCTCAAAGCTGCACTAATCAAATTATTCAAAAATAAAATAATAACAAAAGCTGCACAATCAAATTATTTAGAGGCATTTCGTCCATTAAAAAAAAAACATTAATAGAAATGATTTTTTTTTTCTTTTTTGAGTCTCTACTAAGATGCCACCGACTTCCACTTTCTTCTTGCAAAAACAAGCATCTCAGATCTCCTGCTCCAGGGCCCACACCTCAACAAATTCCCCTCCAAATTCCTCCTTACCCTCGAACCACCGCCTCTTGTCATCGGAGAAATCGACGACGACGACGATACGGAGGCCGTTTTTCGGAAAGAAACGGTTTTAAAACCCTCATCGTATCTAAAGCTAACTTCATTCTTCATTTCACTCTGCGTTTTCTTACTTTCCTTCTTCTTTCTGCCGTAACGCCTCACCCAAATCCACGCCTTCTTCCACGTCGACTTCTTCATCCTCTCTCTCCCCTCATGCGGCCGCCGCAGCGTCAGGCTCTGCGCCGCCGGCGGAGGGCTGGGCGGCGGGACGATCTCGTTCTCCGGCGCCGCCTTCGGTCTCCCGGGCTGCATCTCCCACCCGAACGGAACCCTCGCCGGAGAAGTCTCGCCGTGGAACGGGCCGGAGAAATTCTCCGACGAAGCCGAAACTTCGGAGAGAATCCTGCTGAGGAACAAGTCGTCTTCGTCCACGGCGAAGGCTTTCTTGTGGCGACTGCAGTAGTATATCGTCGTGTTCCCTTCGTCCTAATTTTTGCATGAAGAAAATAAGTTATGTATTTCTAAAAAGAAATTAAATTTAAAAATGATGATGCATGTGAGAGGGGAATTGAAACCAGTATGGGAGGAGTGTTCCAAGGGCTGCAGCAGAAAGGGCCATCAACCATGGAAACATCACGAACTGAGGAAAACCTAGAGCTCTCTTGCTTCTTGCTAAACACATGCACTTTCTTGATTATGTGATTCTTGAATCTTTTCTTCACCATTTCTCTCAATCTCCAAAGCTTGGAGCTGGTCTTCAATGGCGGGTCGATGGGGTGGTCGAGGTTAGGGAGGGGGAGGCCCAAGCTCTGCATGAGAGGAGAAGGGCAAATGGGGGGTATGGTTTCTTCTTCTTGAGGCTTCTTTGCAGTTCCCGGCTCCATCTCCCACCGGAAAGGGACGCCTTCGTTGGACCGGTAAAAAACACGTGATGATTTTCCGACAGATGATTCGGATCTTGCAAGAATTCTGTTGATGCAGATCCCATCACCTAGGAACACAGAAACTGGCTTTTGCTCTTTGTCTTGCTCTCCATCCATGTTTTTTTCCTTTTCTTGTTTTTATGTCTTTGAATATGGATGCGGGTTGTGTAGTTATAGAAGGAAGAGTGTGTATTCATTCCTTTAAGAAGGATGAGATGAGAGTCAAAAGGGCACGTGATTGAGGGGAGGCTGATAATTAGGGTATGATTGATGGGAATTTATATTAATGGAGTGATTAATTAATTTCTTTTTGACATGAGGAAGCAAAGAGGCCACCTTTGCTTTCAAGGTCACGTTAATGTAATTTGGTCTTACCAATTCTTCATGTGCACTTGCCTATCGCTTAAGCTACAACTAACTTATTTTTGGTTGTGTGTGTGCGTGGGTATAAACATTATATGTATAAAGTATTAGAAATTTTAATTTATAAAGCATTACTCAATAAAAGAGATGGGAGCCATGGCCCATTATACATCACTTGATGTTGGTTCCTTAGTGCGTCGGGTAGTTTGAATGGAACCCTACGAGCCGTACCGACATGTAAATTTTGAAATAATAAGAAATAAATAAATAAATAACTTCAAGAAATGAAGTATATACGTATTAAATTGGACTGTAATTTCCAAGTTAGGGAAATTCAATTTTAAAAGCAAGTCAGAAAGTTCAAATTCACGTCATTCGTCAACTTTTGTAAAGCGGAACACTGAAGCAAACGTATGATACTTCTTCATTCGAGCGATGATATAGGGATTTTGACTTTATGGCATTAAATTCGTATTTTTACTAAATTTAGACGTGTACGTCGATCGTTGGTCAACCACAAATAAAGCCACACAATTTGGGGTAAACTTCGTATCATAGCATCATAACCTCAAATTTAGAGATAATGAAACTATAGTAACAGAAAAGAGAGAGAGGAATGATATGATCAAACAACATTTGATACAAAGTCGGATAAAACTTGAGAGAAATAGCGAAGCAAAAGAACTGTGAATGCAACAAATGATAAAGACATAAGTTACCTATGAACCTAAAGACTAAAAGTTGGGATAATTTAAGCACGGAGTAATTACCTATGTACATTACTCTTACTAAGGGGCAATAAGCTACTATTACTCTAACTAAGACCCAGCTTTCGTGAGCTTGCATTCTTCGAGAGGCGTCAGACAAATGGTGCGGGCATAATTATCGGTGTACTGCTTCTCGACGATGAGCTTATAGGCTGGCTTACTGGAAACTAACACTAACATTACATAATCAAGGAACCGAATGATTTTGGAGGTTAACGCTCCTACACAGCAAAACGAATCTATAAGCATCCGTGCAATAAAAGGTTTAATTATATTTGCAGAATATTCATCTTTTTCTTTGGTAGCAAAAAAGGTAACATAGTTGATCAACATACCACGTGGTGATCACAACAACGAGTCCCTCTCGGAATTCAGATGGCCGCTCAGTCTCCTGCATAAAACATTAATCGATCTTTAGGTTTTATTCCGTTAATCTCATATCTTTCCCCCCTCGATTGCATATCATAACACATGCTCACAAGTGTGTCCATTTTCAAGAACGTACCTTGGCTTATCAGATCTAGGAATATGTTTAGACATTATGGATGCCTGCATTGAAGGGTACTGAAACTTAGTCCAGGTGTCACGGAGTAACCATGCAATCAACTGATAAATATGAGGATACAACTATTTTTTTCAAAAGTAATCTCTAATTTTTGGTTCAAGAAACAATATGATATGATACCTGCTCTTGAATAATGCTTCTTGCCTCAACAAGCTGAGCTTCAAGCTCAAGTTCTCTCTCTGACACATCAGAAGTGAATTCTGCACCCTTTTGCACATCTTGAAGCTGAACCATGCGCTCCTTCATTTTATAAAGAGGATAATCGCTTTTAAAAAGAAACAAAAAGAAGAAAAACTGAATTGCACTTCTGAGCTCTTAATTATACCTATATTGAACTCATAAACAAAAAGAAGAAAAACTGGATTGCTCTTATGAGCTCTTAATCATACCTTTATTGAACTCATCTTTGTCCGCAGACTTTCTTCAATTTGATCTCTGGCCATGTGAAGAGGCAGATCAAACATGTCCTGTAAAGTACAAAAATAAACCTCAATCTACCAGATGGAACTATGGAAGTTTAGCACAATAATGAGTTTTTTTTTCTTTTTCTTTTTTTCCTGAAATTCTGACATACCGTTCTCCCACCCAAAGGGGACTGTGACATGTCAGCATCTGACCTAGTGTTGACAGGAGAAGAGTGTTTCCCATTCGGAGCGTTCAAGAATTCACGCATATCAGCCTGGATCCAGGAATGCATTAGAAATAAATACCTTCATAGATGATAGAACTAAAGAGTCCTACCAAGTACCGAGTGCAGTAGATAAATAATGTACTTAATGACAAGATTCCTTGTAAATTTTACTACTGTTTTAATCATCCATAGATCTTGTACTCCTCTGAGATACTCAAACGCGGCTAAAAACTTACAGCACATTTTCATCACCCAGAACAATAAATCATGGCTCTGCCCTGGAATTTGATCCTTAGGGGAACCCATAACACATACTCCCTCCATTTCGTGGAATTTGACCCCTTTGCTTTTGGCAATTGCTAGCACGTTTTTCCACGCTTCTTGATAATGGGTTTTAAAATGAATTTTTGAAGATTTCTTTCTTTTACGGATACTACGACTATTGTAGTATCTCGTAAAAGAAAGAAATCTTCAAAAATCCATTTTAAAACCCATTATCAAGAAGCGTGGAAAAACGTGCCAGCAATTGCTAAAAGCAAAGGGGTCAAATTCCACGAAATGGAGGTAGTATAAGATTTACTAAATTATCATCAGTCTAGATGATAAAAAGGTACCTGCATTGAACGTAATAATGCCCTCAAATCAGCATTTTCTGCCACCAATTCTTGATTTTTGGATTCATAAGTATCCACCTACAAGCAGCAAACATCAATGGAATGTTGTGGCAAGAAACTTAAACGAGCCAATCACATTACTTACAATCTTTTTATATAAGTCAGTGTCAGCTTTCTTCCCCGTCCATGTCCCACGCTGCCTGCCTTCTTTCTGTCAGAATAATATAGATGCCTGAGAGGAAATCAAAAGAAATTTTAAAAGTAACAGAACATACTAACAAAAAATTTACCTGTAGTAAATTCATAATTTCCATGCCTGATCTGGATTCCTTCTTTTTTTCCATCACTACTTGATTAAGACGCTCCTGCATGAAATGATATGTTGATACTTGATTATCTAGGTATGTCTTCCCCTAGTCTTTCATGGAATTTGCACCACCTTCAAACTTCAAATTATGTGCTTCATTTAAGAGGCTAATAAGACATTAAAACACCTCACCTGCAACTTTACATAATCCTTTTCTTTCTTCTTCATCTCATGAATCTGTTGAGTTCGCACTTGCTGACATCAAGTACCATGTTATTTAGAAGAAGGCGATGAGTATATAGGTACGACAGTCAACAAGAAGAAGGTTAAGTGTATACCTGGTTACCCAAAACCATCTTCTGAAATTCATCTCGCTCCTGCTGCAACTTATCGATTTGGGTTTTGAACGCTGCTGTAGCTTTCGCTTCCTGTTGGCGGACTTTGTTAGAAAACCAGAGAAAGATGGAGTATTACTTAAAGATACACAGTTGATCTTCGAAAATGAATACACTAGACCAACCGTTCTCGTCATAGTAGCTATCTCTCTATCTTTGGCAGTTAACTGGGCTTCTAGCCTCTCGACTTTAGCTTCCAATCTTGAAATGTCTGATAAGAGCCTGTCAAATAACAAGCAAATCACCTTCTTAACAAAATCACTAACAAGTTGCCTAATGTTGATGCTTCATTTGATGTAAGTATCAGCATCTACAATTTACATACAATTGGCAACATGCAAAAAGTGCGTTGTCTGGCTGTCCAGAACTTAAACTGAAAAAAAGTAAACCTATTCAATCTCAGCCTAAGGTTACTTCAATCTTCAAAACTTCCATACATTAGTGCATTCACTATCAAAGCTTCTCAAGGTGTAAGGAAGCAAAAACAAAATTCACTCCCCAACCTTCAACTCCATGTTCTTTTTTCCTTTGACATACTACCTCCATCTCGTTATATTGAGTCTTATTTCCGTTTTGGTCCGTCTCATTATATTGGGTCCTAAAATGGTAAAAAATTTGTGGCTACAATTAACTCTCTCTCCTTACAATTGATTATAGCCACATATCCATTTTGGTCCTCCCATTTCTTGGATTGTATGAAGGTCAAACTAGACCCAATATAATGAGATAGAGGTAGTACAAGCTAACATAATTATTCAAGAATGAAGCAATTCCATGATATCCAACTAGAACTTTTTCAAAGCGAACGATACACAAATCCTTATCAGTCAGTGTCAAACCATAACAACATAGTAAGTAGTCAAAATAATAATGAAAATCCAGCATAACATCATAGTTGGTAGTTCAAAAAATAGTTATAACAATCTGCAATGATACTTAATAGAAAGAGTACCGTTGCCTCTGCTCATTGGCCGACTCTCGAAACTCAACATCCCTCTGTCTCTGCTGCAACAAAGCATTTATACAATTGCAAGTCCTCGCTATCGATACCTATATCCAAATTCGCAATCCACATTCAACACAAAAAACATACCAAAACAATTGCTCCAAATAAATAAGTAACTCTAGAAAAACTTCAGAATTCGATAAGGAAAAAATTCCAGAACTAACTCACGGGGTCATTAGAGAAGAGATCGAGCGAAGCAGGGAAGCCAAAGGTGACGAGAGAATTGTTCAAATACTTCGCACAGTGCTCCAAGTTATTGAGATCCGCAAACGCATACTCACTGACAACACAATGCTTCAAAATTAATGAGCGAAAAATAGGGGGAAACGCAGATTCCTTAATTATTCCTGCACATGTCTGTCTCTCCCCATCTTCCGCCACCACATTGTGCAACAAAAACATTAAATAAAAAAAGTTCCGAATACTGCTGAAAGCTTACCTCATACTTAGAGTAGCCGGATTAGTTGATGATCTCTGCAGAAGAAGAACAGGCACGGATTTACAGTAAGTTAAGATGAAAATGCAGTAGCTGAAAATCTTCGCATTGTTCCTAAACTAGAGAGAGAAAGAGTACTCTGAGATCGGAGGCCGAATCAGTTGGAGGCATTTGCAGGGTTAAGCAGCGTAGATCTGGAAACAATGGTGGTGGGATTTTGAATTTTTGGAATTGAAATTTACGAGAAAGGGGAAAAGGGGGGGGGGGGGGGCGTAAACGAAAGGAGATGATTTTGAGATAATAAAAGTTGCTGTTTATTATTATTATTATTATTATTATTTATTTTAAGGGTATTTTAATCTGAAAAAGCTTGTTTTGGTTTTGGACTTTTGAGAGTGGAACTGTGAGAGTCGTCTTTGTTTTTTTTTTTTAATTAATATTAAAAAAAAAAAGAGGGTTTTTTTTTTGCCAAATGTTTTATGGAAGTTATGCAGTATTTTTTTTAATTTAATTTTAGAAAATGGAAAGATTTTATGAGTTGGTGCCTTGGTGGAGATTTTGTTTGAGTTAGTTATGGTAGTTGTACATATTTAAAACATAGAAATCGTTCTATAGAGTGTAATGCAAGTCGAAATATCAATTTGTTTTAGGTAACTGAGTTTGTTCTTCTTCTTTTTTCCAGAAAAATATTTATTATTAAAGCAAATAAATTAGATAAATAAGGATAAAGTCGTGAAAAATCAGAAATATAATAAATACCTAATAAAAAAATAGCACAAGCTATCTAAAAAAGATAAAGTCGTGAAAAATAATTATGAGCTTTCATTTCTCATGATCACGAGGGCTATGAGTATTCAAGGAAAAGCAAGAAGGATATGAGTATTTATGCATAGTAGTAGTATGCATGAAAATGCTAGCAAATTAAATGCTGATTACACGTAACTTATTAGTAGTATATTTAAAATGATTCTTTATTATTATTATATGAGAGATTGCAACATTGTCATTTAATATCTCTTTCACATGTTGCAATAATGATGCATTTCCAAATTTATAATATCTTATTCTTAGCAAATAAATTGAGAATGTATTAACTTCCCCTTTTCTTTTGTCACATTTTGAAATAAACCGATATTATAGTAATAATAGTGAAAATGAGATAAAGTAAAAAAATAATCCACAAATTTGACTGCCCGGGCCATAGGGATTATTCGGGCTTAGATATATTGGATTTAGCCCATAAATTTCAGTCCACGCCACAAAATCACAAAAAGTAGCCCACAATATAAAGTATTTTATTTGTGGGGCAAGTAGTAAAATAGTCATTTTAGGAAATTTTTATTCTTTTCAAAGGAAACACAAATACAATAAAATTTCATTTATTGATAATTTTTCATATTTCCATTTTTCTCTGTATTTAGAGTTTCTCTTTTCTTTTCTCTTTTATTTTTTCATTGTGCAGTGTTCAAGGTTAATTTTCCTTAACTAGTCTTCATGAGATTTATTACAGTTTTTTAATTCTTGACCATGAAAAAAAATTGCAATTGCTTGTTTGTTTACTTACTCTAGCATAAAGCAAAAGACTATTATCGACAGTTTTTCTTCCTAAGCACTTTAATAAATAAACAATTTAATGCTTAAATAGATTTCAAAAAAAAAAATCCCCTGCTACTTCATTAAAAAACACGTAGCCAGCTCTACGAACAGAAAAACAGAAACCTAACCGTCAAGATCATGCTGCTTATTAATTGTAGGAATATCTACCACAAACATTATAAAATATAATAAATAAAAATATAAAATATTATAAGTACAGGCAACTGGAACTAATGAATACAATATTATATCACGAAGAATGTTTTACTGTCCACCGGGAGCAAATTTAACATATCTGGGAATAAGTCTTTCTACCCAAATTTTAAGTGGGTATATATAAAATACCCATTTTGAAAATGTATGTGTAGAAAATACCCATTTCAATATATTAATGTTATATTGTTGAAATCAATGCACATAGGCGGGCAGAGGTGCAGAGTTTTGGCCCTACTTTTTAAATTTTTTACCTATTGTGATTTATTTATATTTTTACTAATTTCTACCCCAAAATTTTTTTGTGGTGAAATTATATCACCGACACCAAGGGATTATTCAAAATTCACTCCAATTTAATATGATAGGTGAAACAGTTTAATTATTGAATGCATTCTCTGAAAATTCATTTTCACGGACTAAATAGTAAAAATAATAATTGTATTCGTACAAATTTGACTACTTTATCAAATTTATTTTTCACAGCAAATAATTCATAATTCATACCCGTTTTATCCTATAAAGTGGGTAGAGTGTAGAACATTTCTTCGCTCACACCACCTTAAAAATTATTTTCGTCATTTCTTAAAAGCTTACAATTTGGAGTTTTTTTTTTAGCGCTAGAAGGCAATCAAAGAAAAGTTACTGGTTGCAAACTAAGGAGGAAGAAAAAGCAAACGAAATTGAAAAAAGCTCACGAAATTATAGGTTTTAAGGTACATTATCAAGTTAATTATTCTATTTTTTCAATTTTATTTTTGGATTTACATGCTCAATGTTATATTGATTCTTAGGTGTAATAGTATGATTTTAGCCGTAAGATATTTAGATAAATATAAAAATTTACTGTTTAAATAAATTTATTAATATAGTTTAAAAAGATGTCTCACGGTTAGATTAACATTTAAACCGTAAATTTCACAGTTTAAATGCTAGTCTAACCGTGTAACACCTTTCTAAATTAACAAATCATTTTATTTAAAAATAGTATTAATATAGGATTGGGGTTCAAATCTGTATAAATCTGTGTAGAAATTGTTGTGCGAATATTAGAGTGTTTTCACGGTTAGAATTAAGTGAAACCGTGTGAGATCTCACGGTTACAATCAAGTCTAACCGTGAAAATCACTTTTCACGGTTAGATTTGAGTGTAACCGTGAGATCCCACGGTTTCAAATAATTCTAACCGTGAAAAGTGCTTTTCATACAATTTTTTAATAAAATAATTTGTTAATTCAGATAGGTGTTTCACGGTTAGATTGATGTTAAACCGTAAATTACACGGTTTAAAAGCTAGTCTAACCGTGAGTCGTCTTAGTTTAATACTATTTTTTAATAAAATAATTTGTTAATTCAAAGAAAGTTGTTTCATGGTTAGATTAGCATAACTTATGCGTGTAATATTTTTATGCTTAGCTTTATGCATAACTTATGCGTATAAAATTTTTATTAATTTTTTTTTTCTGAATTAAATTCATGCAGATGTCGTTCGCTATCGTAAACTTAAATTACGGAGGAAATTGGGCCGATTGTGTGTACGAGGGCGGTAGGGAGATGGATATCGTCTTATCAACAAATGCTATCAGTGTGTACAACTTGAGATCCCAAATAGAGAATATGTGCAGTTTCTTGGGCAATGATTTTGATATCTCCTATTTGAATAAGACACGATCCGGACGTCTTGTTAAATCACCGTTGGGGACAGATGAAGAACTCGTGCGCTTGTGCAGTACCGAATCGTCTCCGAAAGTATATATATGTTCGAACAACACGGCATCGTCTTCTCACTTTTCCGGTGAACGAGCCGGCCCGTCCTCTCCATATTTTCCTACGTTCGAGCAGCCGTACCAGTATGGTGGATCATTCGACTTCGGCTACCAGGGCAGTGATTGGCATACAAACCTCGAACAGATTGGCATGGGAGGTCCTTTTACAAATTGGACTGGTGACGTCTATCACAGAGATCTTAACTTCGGTACCAGTTCATTTCCTCATGTCTCTACTGGCCGAGAAAATTTGATCCCGGACCTCAATTTTACCCTAGAGGATGAGGAGGATGAGCATAATGGGCGTACTGAGGCGCGGACTCGAGGTGATACGTATGAAGTCATAGACGACGACGACGACCCAGATTACGACGTTGAAGCTGATGCTGAGAGCACAGAGAGCGACAGACCTGGAGACAATTCTGATAGGCGGCTGAACAGGTCTTTGTTTGCCGAGTACACAGCATGGATACTTGACGAGGGCGGGATGGAAAAACTATTGCGATTAATGTATCGAAGTCCGCACGATGATGAGGCTGAGGAGGATATAGATACAAGGCATATGAGTAATTGGATAGTCCCCATGGTCCCTATCCAACCTGAAAGCTCAGCAGTATATGCAGGTGAGGTTAATCTGATTGTTGAAGGGCTTGCTGTTAATGCCATGTACGATACGAAGGACGAACTGACGATTGCAGCCGGTCTGTGGAATTTGGAGAAGAATGCAGAATCAAAGGTAGAAAGGTCAGATAGTGGAAGACTATATTTGAAATGCAAATCATCGAAGCGATGCCCCTTCTACCTACATGCCCAGGCCAGCGGAGGCGGCCATTTTTTAGTGACCAAGTTTTGTGGCGATCACACGTGCAATCAGGAAATAATAGGTCTGAAGAAAAGGAAGCTCCGTTCTACGGTCGTTGGGGCGTACTTTGCGAAGCGAATTCTTCGTGATCAAGAAATAATCAAGCCAAAGGTCATAATGAACGAGCTGAAGGAAGTTTTTGGTGTCGACATCAAGTACGATGTCGCCTTGAGAGGACGAAACCGCGCGATTCAGATGATTTATGGCCAATACGAAGATTCATTCAAGATGCTCCCGGGTTACCTCGCGATGTTGAAGAGGACAAATCCGGGTACGATCATAGAGACCGAAATCGGAGACGATGGCCGGTTCAAACAAGTTTTTGTTGCTCTCGGCGCTACTCGAGTTTCGTATTCATCGTGCATGAGGCCAGTTATTATAGTGGATGGCACACATCTAAAGGGGAAGAACAATGGGATACTGTTCGTAGCCGTGGCAAAGGACGCTAACGAGCAATTGTATCCGTTAGCTTATGGAATAGGGCCTATCGAAAACCATGAGTGTTGGACCTTCTTCATGCGAGGACTCAGAAGAACCTTTGGAGCATTGCAGGGTACGTTGATTGTCTCGGATCAGCATATATCCATCATACATGCCGTCAGCCTTGTATTTCCCGATGCCGTCCACGGTTTGTGTTACTTTCACTTGAGCAAGAACTTGGCACACTATGGTAAACATGTCGTCGCGCTGTTTCAACGAGCTGCATACACGTATGACGTTACAGAATGGAATGAGAGAATGAATCAAATCCGTGATCTGAACGCCAATGCGCATGCAAAATTGATGGAAATCGGCCCTCCCAAGTGGGCTCGATCAATGTGCCTACCTCGACGTTTCAGCAATATGACGTCGAACGCTGCAGAGTCTTTCAATAATACCCTCCTATGGGCTAGACGTCTACCAATCTGCGCTTGTCTCGATGCCGTGCGCCTTGTCATCGAACAATGGTTTGATGAAAGGCGTTTAGAGTCTCAGCGAGACAATCATCCAATATCATTGGGGGCCAGGCGAACAGCTGCGGATTTGATAGAGCACTCGCGGAGATACAGGGTCACGCAGACATCCCAAGTAGAATTCAATGTGCGTACGTCACAAAAGACGCTTACTGTGAATCTGCAACAACAGGAGTGTGAATGTCTGCGTTGGCAGAGGGACTGTCTGCCTTGTGCACATGCGATCGCGGCAATCATGTAAGTACCCCTTCAACTTATCATTGCTTACATTAATCATAGCTTCTGTACTATGATTAACATAACTATATTGTACTGTATTATCGCAGGCATCAAAAGGAGGAAGTATCGCATTACGTTTCACGTTACTACCACCAGTCTACTTACGCTAGGTCTTACGAACTCCCAATTTCACGGGTACCACACAAATCTACTTGGCCAAAGGACCTACAGAGTACAGAATTGTTACCCTCCCTAAGAGTACGTCTACCGGGGAGGCCCAAAGAAAGAAGACGTAGAGGGAGAGGGGAAGCACGCCGACGGGCAAGCCGTGGTTCTCGGAGATGTCCACATTGTGATCAAACAGGTCACGTTGCAACCATGTGTCACTTGTGGATGGAATGAATGAATTATTGTAATTTCTCGGATTAATATGTTTATAAATAATTAATTAAGATTAGCCTATTTAATAATAATAATAATAATAATAATAATAATAATAATAATAATAATTTCACGGTTAGACATTCATTTAAACCATGAAACTCGCGGTTTAAATGCTAATCTAACCGTGAAAGATATTTTAGAATTAAAAAATTGTTTTATTAAAAAATAGTATTTCTCACGGTTAGACTAGTATTTAAACCGTGAAACTCACGGTTTAAATGCTAATCTAACCGTGAAAGATATTTTAGAATTAAAAAATTGTTTTATTAAAAAATAGTATTTCTCACGGTTAGACAATTTTTAAACCGTGAAACTCACGGTTTAAATTCTCATGTAACCGTGAAAGACATTTTCGAATTAAAAAATAGTTTTATTAAAAAATAGTATTAATATAGTTTAAATAGATGTCTCAAGGTTAGACTAAAATTTAGACCGTGAAATTCACGGTTTAAATATAATCTAACCGTGAATATGTAGTCCTTTTATTATTTATAAATTTTGACATATATGAAAAATTCACGGTTTTTTAATAAATAAACCGTGAAATTATATTCAAACCGTGAACCCTAACCGTGAACCCTAACCGTTAATTGTCTAATTTGGCCGAAATTAAGCCCCTAAATTTAATTTTCATTTGAATTTTAATTCATATAAACATATTATCTAAATTAATCACTAATTTATAAATTATGATTAATGATAAAAGTATATTGTTCGACAAGTTAGTGTTGTATTGTGTTCACTTATACACTAATACATATGCTAGTAATGTTCATTTATACATATGGCTACTAATGTTCACTTATATATAAATCGAATATTTAAATATTCTAACATATAGTAGTAATAATCTAATCTAAATCGAATGAATTATACCAAAAATATATAAATTTGCATAAATTAAAAAGTAAAAAATATATAAATTTGCATAAGTTAAAAATTTAAAAATATATAAATTTGCATAAATTAAAAATATTGTACAAGTCAAAGATAATGTTCACAGCTCGGCTCTACGTCGTGAAAGTGAAAATATCCGTTTCGCCACCTCTAAGCGAAACCCGGAGAGGTACCTCGTGCTAATCCTCTGAATGCGCGGCTTCTTCAGGGCGAAGATACGATCGATGTACATACAAGCGAACGGTCCGCATGAATACTCGTCCTTCTGTATGTATTGCTGCTCTAGAGGGATCCAAACAACCTTAAGAAAATCAGTTCGCTTCTGCATCTGCGGATGTTGTTCCCAATACCCAACTTTTTGCAACACTCTGGGCCACAGTTTCTGGATCGGGTAGAGCTGGATCTTCCGCTGCATTCTTTCATCAGCATTGGCGAACTGATGTAGAAGTGAGTCATATACCTCCATTGTCCACTCGTCAGTCAGTACTCGGCAAATAACCCAGTGATCGGAGGATACGTGACAAATAAACACAAACTGCATACGAGGATCAACGACTGTACTTATTATAAAGCACTAATAATAATACGTAATAAAAACATAAAGTTTATACGAATAAACTTACCGAAGTTGCGTTCATCCAAACATCGTAAGAGCCCACGCCGTGAAACCAATTCCCGAGATGATCTGACAGCTTGTAATCACGATACTTTAGATTTGACTTCGCCATTGTTGTTTGATCTCTCTCGTGAAAATTCATCAGGGCCGTCCTCAACTCGTACTGTAAAAAAATATCTTACTTTCGAGATTACACACAAAAAAAAAAGAAAAAAGAAATTCATGTAATATGTGTATAAAAACTCACGTATACGCCCATTCCAAGCAGAACGGTGGATCTCTCATTTAGAGCCGGATCCAAAGAAAGTCCATGTTGGAGTCGACTCCACCAATAAATGGTGTACAGATCCATGATCTAAAATCCACACACAGTATTAACACAACATAATAATCGACAGAGTATCATAAATAATAAAAATATAACATAAGGTCCGGTCTAACCTCAGCTGAGAACTGAATATGGGGGTGTTCGATCTCATCGAACAAGGACTGGTTCATCTGATGGGGCGGGTCCTGCAGATTCATGACGTAGGAATTCGGCCCGCTTCGTCTGAATTCTTGATACAGCTGCTTCATTGTCAGGCCGGAATACGGTGTCGTAATAGTCGGTACAAAGGGGCTCTGTAAAGCAGCCGATGGCCTCACAGTCCGTCCCCCAACACGAACTCGACGCACAGGCGTCTGTCCTTCAACGTCAGAATCGGCATCACTGTACTCACCCCCCTGCAGCACCTGGGGATTGGGAAACACCGGCTGATGGGGAAGCACATGATGCAGTACGGGATGTACCCAATCGTCCAGGGGCATCCCCTCCAGCTCCCTAACATAAGACGAGTGCCCTGACTCCTCATCCTCGACCTCAGCCACTCCAACAGGAGGCGTCCTTGATCTCTCTCGTGCTACCGGCTCTGGAGAGGGCTCCCTAAACCCAAACACGTGCTCAAAACCCGGAGCGTCCTCAGGGGTAGGTGCCCTGTACTCAAGATGGGCACCGTAGTCAGCATCTCGAGCTGCAGAAGCTCTGTGGGGCCGGTCAATGGAATGTCTGGAGCCGGCATGTGAGGGTGCCTGATGATGCCTCGAGGGACTCCCCGACTTCCCGAAGATCCCCTTCAGGTGCTCTGCCATGAACTTCGCGATACGAGCCATCACTCCTGTCTCCGACGTATCATGGGCCATGCGTTCCAGCACCTTGTCGGCCCACGCATCGTTATCACATCTCGAGGGCACGGATCCCCGTGTACGCAGCAGATGAGGCCCTGGGACCTATCGGGGAGTGAACTATCGACCCTCGGCCTCTTCGACGTACTCGCACGAGCCCTGGGGCATGGGAGAGGGCCTCGACCCTCAGAATTTGCCCTGGTGGCACGAGGCTGGCGACCACGGGGTTGGGCGGCATTCCCAACATCTCGACACCTCAATTTGTCGATCACTCTTGCCATAGATCTGGCTTCCTTCGACTGTCTCTGCGCTTCAGGCGCTTTCTTCCACGAATGACGCGTATTCTTGTTAAATCGAAGCGTCAAGGGGTCTCGCTCCTCGAGGAGGGTCAGATAATAATACGACTCCTTTTCTGCTTCATCAGGTTCGAGCGTGGGGATGACTTCGAGCTGCAAAAGACAGAGGCAAAACAATTCATTATTAAAAACCGTGATAAGGCACATAATTAACGAATATTAAAATTAAACCATTAACATAACTAAAATATTAAAATTAACGAATATTAAAATTAACATAATTAAAATTAAAATAATTGATTGAGTAAAAAGAGAATAATGACATACCCTCGGATCGTTGAAAAAATCAACGAAATCTACATACGAGGCCCCCATTTCCCATCTCCTTAGTCGGGGTAACTCGTGCACGTTCAGCCGTGTAGCACACATCAGTCCTAAACTTGGAATGGCCTCGAAGGCCCAAAGATACAATGCCCAGACAGGCCCATACAGGTGATAGGTAGCACTATTCCCTTTGCCTCCAATTTCTCTCGGGTCCTTCTTTGCCACTCCAAGCTGGTGGCACAATATCTGGTACGACCATGATCCCCAAGGAAACGTCGCCCATCTCTGTGGATCCTCTGCCAACGTCCATGCCCAATCATCAACGGGTCTATCGTAGTCCCGACACAATAGCAAGTAGTAGTAGACGAGGAGGTTGGCGGTACTCAAGTATTGATCCTCCGTCCCTATAACTTGATCCTCATCATTGAAATCCGCAAACAACTCTTTCACTCGCACCTTACGCCCCTTGTAAAAAGTATGGAAGAGGCTCGTAGTTGGGATGACGTGGTTCTTGCCGTGAGGATTAAAGGTCGTAGAACCGAAGCATAATCCGGTGACGAGGCAGAATTCTTGAGGCCCAAAACGAATATCCCGCCCACCGACGTGAAATAGTCTTTCAAATTCATGCTCCTCGCCCCTCCATAGCTCCCGGGATAACAGCTCGTGCAAGGCACGCTTCGCATTCCCTACCTTCTTCATCGTGCACACCCGTGCAAATGGAGATTCGTCAACAAAACGCTGCAACAGTACATTCCCGCCAATACGCCTTAACTGATGTATGATTGACGGAATTGCTCGGTCTCGTTGATAAGCATTTATTTCACCCGGGAATCCTTGCATACGAGGCCTGTACCATTGATACCTAGGCTGCAAAATAAAGAAAAGTGCGAATTAGTTAATTTATCAAATTTTCACAAATTATTTAATCTGCACAATTTAGTGCTTTTCACGGTTAGAGAGCTCACGGTTTGATCAACTTCAAACCGTGAAAAGCACTTCTAACGGTTGAAACCGTGCTTTCACAAATTATTTAATCTGCACAATTTTGTGCTTTTCACGGTTAAAGAGCTCACGGTTTGCTCAACTTCAAACCGTGAAAAGCACTTCTCACGGTTAGAATTAATTCAAACCGTGAGAGCTCACGGTTTGATTTAACTCTAACCGTGATAAGCTTTCACAAATTATTAAATCTGCACAATTTAGTGCTTTTCACGGTTAGAGAGCCGGTTAGAGAGCTCACGGTTTGCTCAACTTCAAACCGTGAAAATCACTTCTCACGGTTAGAATTAATTGAAACCGTGAGAGCTCACGGTTTGATTTAATTCTAACCGTGAAAAGTGATTTTCACGGTTAGAGTTAAATCAAACCGTGAGCTCTCACGGTTTGAATTAATTCTAACCGTGAAAAACACTCTAATTTCTTCTACAAATTTAATATTCGCAACAATTTCTACAGATTTATACAAATTTCGAACCCAATTCAAGCACATATTTCTACATATTTAGCATACAAATCAAAGGATTAAAACATAGCATTATACACATTATAATTCTAATTCTATTCCATAACCATAAAACTCTAAAAATGCTTAAAATTCACTGTAAAATCAATGTAAAATCAATATAAACTGTAAATTCAATAATCTTTTTTTTTTTAAAAAAACTAACCGGCGGCGGCGGCTCGGGAAGGTTTTCCCGTTCTTCTCTCGTCGGAACTCGGCGACGTGGCGGCGAAGGAACTTCAACGCCTTCGGATTCATTACCCGAATTGTGGTCGGAATCGGCCATGGTTTCTCTTCTCTCCGGCGCCGGCAAATTACTATCTCACGGTTTAAAAAAATAATTTGGGGGCTAGGGTTCTCACGGTTTCTTTCTTTTGAAATTGGGGGAAAATCATGAGTGAGAGATAGTGATAGTGAGAGAACCGTGAGAGTAAGTGGGTAGGTTTTCCTTTTTTTTTTTTTAATAATAATAATAATAATAATAACTAATAATAATAATAATAATAATAGTAATAATAATAATAAAAACAAAAAAATAATAGTAATAAAAACAAAAAAATAACAAATAATAAATAAATAAATAATAATAATAATACAAACCAAAAACAAAAATAACAATAACAACCGTGAAAGAACGGCGAGCCTAAACCGTGAAAGAAATCAATTTTAATTTTGTTTCTGCTTAACCCTTCGGTCAATTGGTAAAATAAAAAACATAATACGACAAAAAAAATGGAATACCGATAAAGGAGTCAAGTTTTGCAGAAATTTGTGTAAAAAAGCGGGACCCATCTCATTATTTAAATAAAATGGGTATTTTTTAAAGATGCAATTTCAAATTGGGTAATTTGTTAATCTGCATCTTCAAATTGGGTATTTTGAATTTCCGCCCTTAACATATTACGTCTGATGTTACATTGATACGAATAACCACAATAAATATATACTCTGTATGAACTTTACCAAAATACTAAATTTTATTTTAAAAAAGTCAAATCCTAAATGAAATAATAATTGATCACGTGACATTGTCACATTATACATCAACGGGTAGAGCGTTTTTTACATTATTAATTTTATAATATATATTTATATCAACTTCATTATATATATTATAATTATCACGTTAGTTGTGAATACATTAAGTGCTCGTTTGGTTCAAGTTGGAAAACGGAAAGGGAATGAAATCAAGTTAAGTAAGAAAATAAAAACAATAAAGATTATTTTTATTAAGTGTTTGGTTCAATAATAGAAATGAATTCCTTGTGAGAGGATTCACTTATTCTTGTTTCTCCTCCTCCTTGAGGGGTAACAATATGGCAGATTGGGTTAAAGTAAGGGTAATGGATTAATTAGTGCGTCGTAGCAAGGCGCGTAACAGCTTCAAATCGACGGCGGAAATTTCGTAACCAAAAAATGGCGATGGAATCGTCCGAAGCTAGTCGGCCGATTAGCAGGTCAAACTTCAAACGCCGGTGCTATATATATTTCGGAACTTTTCGAAGATCACACACTTTCCAGCTGGGGCTGGACCATATAACCGAGCCAAAAATATAATCATATGATGCATAGTTGCATACAACTTAAAATACATATATTTTTTTTATTCTTAATCATCTATATATATGAATTTTTAATAGTGAAAATCCATAAAAATAAAAACTTGAAATTTTTAATTAAGGATCGTAGCACAGATTCAAGTGGTTGATTTTTTCTCCCTTAAGACAATGAGCTGTCCGATTCCAATATTCTGGTGAAGACATCCATATATAATTAATCATAATCCTAACGTTAACCATAAGCATGATTAACATGCAAATTAATTCCATTCCTCGAGTTACAAAAAAGGCCACTCGGATTTATTCTTGCCTCCCACTCTGGATAAAATTATTCATATCTATCTAATAACACTGCAACCATAAAAAAAAGGGAATAATAATAATGAAAATAAAGGAGTCCTCGCGCCAATTTCACGACCTATCTTCATAGAATTTGATTCCTTCAAATCTTGTAATGGAAGAAGCTTTAGTGAGAACAGAAAACAACTTCCACTAGGCCAGATTTTTATGTCTTCAATCTCATAACATTTCTATATAAACACAACCTTGTTAAGAACCCTCTAGAACACCACAAAAAAAAAAAAGAAGAGCTTGCTATAATTCAAATGGCACACTACGATTCTCACAAAAATCGAGGTTACGATGGCTATGCCGTCGTGGGCTACTCGGCCACATCACAAAGCTACATGGCATCCACGGAAGAGGTCGTCGCTATGGGTGGTTACCCCTTGAGGCCAGACCTGCAGAGTCAGATCTGGCCTCGAGGCTCGACTCATTTTCAACCCAAAATGAGCGATGAGTATAGCCACCCTCCCAAATTCGCCCACACCAACGGGTCCCCACACGACTCGCCACGTAAGGCTTTCCAGAGGGCCAGTAGCCCCCCGAAGGGGCAGTATCCGAGCAAGTACGGGGCACACTTCGCTAGCCCCCACGACTCGCCCGGCTCTCCCAAGTTCAACCACACCAACGGGGACTCGCCACATAAGACTACTTTCCAAGGGGTCAATAGCCCTCCAGCAGGCCACTATGGCTCTCCGGGAGGGCACTATTCGAGCAAGTACGGGCCCCACTCGAATAGCCCCCGCGATTCGCCCAGGAAAGATTTCTTCCAGGAAAATCGCGGTGGATTTAGCAGTAATGATGAGGACAGCAGCGACGAAGATGGCGAGTGCCGCGACGGAGTGTGCTACCCGACGACAAAGTACGGCGCCGGCGCCGGCGGAAGGCAGGGCTACGACTACGACAAGGAAAAGAAGAAAGGAAATGGGTCCGCACCGGGAAATTATCCAGTGCTACACACAACTGGTCAACAGCCAAGAGAAGATCCGTACCGTCGGAAATCGGACGGTCAGAATCAGAAATACTACGGCGGTGAGAAGCAGCCGGAAGGAAACAACATCTACGGCTCACATCTCTACAACTCGCCCGCCCACGCAAGGCCCACGACCGTTGCCCACTACAACTCGGAAAATGAACCGTACGCCGTTCCGGCGCCGATAAAGACGAAGCCGGACCGCCGCTATGGCGGCGACGACGGCAGGAGCTCGCCCGTCTCCGCCGCGGCGCACTGGACGCCGTTCGCTGAATCGCCGAAGAGAGGAAATCAGGGGAGACCGGAGGTGATCGACAGCACGGAGGCGCAGAGGCGGTACAGCAACGCGCAGCCGCAGTATCGACCGGCGGCGGCCGGCCGCATGTTTGCTATCGACAGCAAAACGGCGGCGGAGAAGTACGGCGGCGTTTTTGTGAAATGATCAGTTATCGTTATTAATAGTATCTTTGTTTTGTAGTAAAGTTGCAATGATACTATAGAATAAGTTACTCTAGTGACAAAGTAATGTGAAAGATTGTGTATGCGTATATGTACTAATCATGTGTTGCTATATATATATATAACAATTATGTTAGTCATTTTTCGTCCATGTTATCGTTATTTTTCTTATTTTTTCATAGATATTTATTTATAATACTTAAATATTATTAGTAGCATTAATTATTAATTCACAAATATTTTTATCCATTTATAGTTTAAAAAAATGAATAGAAAGAGCAAAATTAGATTGTTTTTTTTATGTTATTTGTGAACTTATTGATGTCATTAATATTTTTATAAGTGTTAGAACTTAGAACAAGATCAATGAAGAAATAGAGAGTAATAATGACATAACATGAGTGGTGCTAATAAAAAATATACACATATTCATAGTATATCGTCTATTAACTAATGCAAAATCAATTGGGAAAAAATGGAGATATATATAATTAGATTCGATCGTGATTCATTTATTAGTTTCAGTGGCGGAGGTGGGAGGACTGGAGGACTCCACTCAATTTTTATTTTTTTTTCAATTACTATACAGTATTATGAATATTTTTGCACAATATTTAAATATTTATCTTGAAACAATTTTTGTTAGATTTTTTGTATTCGGAAACGATAATTTGTTCTCATTACGCATATAATTTAAGGAATTTTTTTCATATGTCTATATATTTTTTTAAATAATACTATATATGATTATTTTGATTTAACCGGATAACTTGTACTAGGTCAAACTATCATTCTTGTTAAAGCCCTATACTACATCTATTACTCGTTTCTTGATTTTCCCTAGTCAATATTAGACTTTTGATAAAATGATTAAATGTATTTTTAACACCACCCAATCTAATTAAATAAACAAATTGCCAACATAAAACTAGAAAACTATGTGTCTTTTAAAGGTTTCGATTTTCGTCAGTATAATTCAATTGACCGATCTGTATGCAGTAGTTCACCAAGTGTGACTTTTCATTAGTTTTTTATTTTTATTTTTATTTTTATTTTTATTTTTATTTTTATTTTTATTTTTATTTTTATTTTTATTTTTATTTTTATTTTTATTTTATTTTTATTTTTATTTTTATTTTTATTTTTATTTTTATTTTTATTTTTATTTTTATTTTTATTTTTATTTTTATTTTTATTTTTATTTTTTATATAAGTCAATATGTTGTCGTTCTGAATCACCTTGTAAAGTGTATTTTCGTTCTTAATTGAAGTTCTCATTTTTTTTCCCCTTCTCTTTTTCTCTCATAGTGTTGTAAACAAATATTGGTTTGAGAATTAATTTGACTAAATTCTTTTTTAAACTTGATATCAAACGCGCCGCCTTCTTGGGAAGACTGAAATCAGTACAAAAATGCCAAGGAAAACTATATTTAAAAGTCTTTCTTTTTCAAAGTTTGCTTGCACAAAATCATAATCATTGAATAATCAAACTATATATATTTCAAAAAAAAGAAAAAAAAAATCTGAAAAAGGGTAGCATATATAATATAAAAAAGAAATTTTCTTAAATGGTGGCAATGGGAAAATAACAGCCCCAAAAATAATGCAAATGTGGCCATACCCATACGTCAATATGGTCAACTCAAAAATATTCATGTCAACTTTGACGATAAATTCAGAATATAAAGTATTATTATTATATTAATAAAGGAAATGCGAAGGCACTGGGATGGGGTGGCCGAGATAGTTGACTTGGTTGTGAAGAACTGAAGATTTAATTATTTACTTATAATTTCACAATTTCACAATAGTTCACATTTAATTAATCCGAAAAATATTTGCTGTCCGCGACTTATTCTTTACTATATTTATTTATCAATTGTCATGCAAAAATTGCAGTTGAAGGTCGGCCTATTTAATATTTGATGAAGACAGTCAGAAGGAAAATTAATTTCTCTAAAAAATCCGAAGAAAAATAAAATATAAAAGTCGCGATCTAAAGATCCTGTTTGGTTTATAGTATATTCTAAAATCGATAAATGGAGAAATTACAAATACTTCGCGATTAAGAAGATTTATGTGTTAGACCTACACCTGATATTGTCATATCAATGTGTTCATACTGTTTATATTATAATTTACAAAAGTTGATAATCTCTTGATACGAGGACTTCGCCCCCAGCAGTAGAGGTTGAGAGGATTACCGAGGATGCTCAAGTCGCCGATGATCAAGATGGGGACGAGGAAGGAACGCGTGAAGACGCGGTATCGCCTAGATCGCTTCGGCCAAGGGATCGACTTCAACCACTGAAGCGATTTGTTGATTAAGTGATGACCGTTATTTTTATTAGTTAGACTATTATGTATTTTGGATATTTTAATTTATTATTTTATGAGTCGAGCATATTATAAGCTCCGTTCGGGTTTTCTTTGTTAATTCTTTCCCGAACTAGGATTAGGTCGAACCAACCCTAGGGTCTATAGTATAAAAGGGGCTATATTTATTCTCTTTTCTTTATGCATTTGAATCTGTGAATATTAAGCCCTAACTTGTCTTCCAAGTTCGACTACCTCGAACTCTACCTCTTCACGGCTGCCGACGGGCGTGTCCCGCGTTCAGCTCATCACCTACGCACCGACGACCTCTGGTTTGAGGCGCCGGCTTCCCTTCTATTTGTTATTCGAGTTATTTCAGCAATTCCGGGCTCGATATACTTATCAACTGGTGCTCTCGTCGACGTTCTCAACCTGCGCCGTTCATGGCCAAATCTGATTCTTTCCGGCCGCCACATGGCGTCCTCACCGGCGGCAACACGCAAGAGATCTCGCTCAGACCACCTCATCGCAATCAGGCTACTGCGGCACGCGAGTTCGGCTCGACTTCATGGCCGCTCGCGGCGGATATTGACAACCATCATCGACAGCCAACAACCTCCGACGTCTACACACAGGGGATCGACCGTCTGCTCGCACGATTCGATCGGCTCGAAGCACGCTTGGATAATACTGACCGTCGCGTCATTACCTTGGAGCAGCCCACACAGCCCGAAGTCGATCCCGATTTCAAGTTTGACGACGACGTCGAAGTTTTTGATCGCGGACGCTATCGCCCCCTAAAGATGACCTACCCCCGATTTTCAACCACGCTCATGGTGGGGCGGGGAGGGGACGACACGGCGGCTTTCCTGGCCCACTATGTTGCACGTTCGGCCGCGACACCATCCGACCAGAGTATGCCGAGGAGCACCCGACCTGACAGCCAACTCACCGCGCCTCAATTTTGGGACGAAACCCTACACGCGAGAGGGATCTAGCCGGAGACGATCTCCGTGAGGGTCGACCCTACACTGTGTGGGACTCGCCTCAGCCTCGACTTCGGGACAATCAGGGACGCTTTGATGCGCCTCGCGGTATCAATATGGAGACACCAAAATTTGATGGTTCGGATGCCGTGAATTGGATTGCTCGGGTACAATATTATTTTGACCATTTGGCCATGCCCGACCATGATCGTTTGCATTATGTGGTGATGTTGTTTCAGCCTCCGGCTAGCGAATGGATATTCACTTACTGCGCTATCCCTACGTATCCTGGAATGAGTTTTTGGATGATGTTCGCCACCATTTCGATCCGCGCAGTTTCACTAATTATATTGGGCCCTTATCAAAATTGGTGCAGACCGGGTCCGTTAGTGAGTATCATGCCATGTTCGAAAGGATGTTGAATCGTATTGATGGGCTGTCTGACACCGCTCTCGTGCCGATGTTCATCGCAGGGTTAAAGGAGCCAATCCAAGAAAAGTGGAACTTCAGCAACCTCTGTCTCTCGCTGCCACGATGGCTTTGGCTCTTCGATTGGGGGCCGCATACGAGGAGCGACAGAAGCAGTTTTCGAGTAATATGTGGCCTTCTCGGGAAGCAAAACAACCCTTGTCTGTTCCGGATTCAACGAGTGGGGGGCGCAGCCCCAATCTTCATTCAAGGGTTTTAAGCCGGTTCGTGTTTCGAATGCGGAGAAACAAGAACGAGCAAAGAATGGTATATGTTATTATTGTCCGGAAAAATGGGCGCCTGGACATGTCTGCAAGATGAAGTTGCTCTCGTATATTGGAGATAAGGAGGTTGAATTGGAGGAGCTCATTACCGATGATATATCTCATCTTCAGTCATTGGACGACAGTCAGCGTTCACGGCCGTTCCGAGTGCTCGGAGATATTGGCTCCACCACCGTTAACATATTGATCGACACTGGGAGCACTCATGACTTTGTCCACCCACGGATAGCCGAGCAACTCCAATTGTTAATTCATCCCATTAAGCCTTTTCGGGTGTATGTCGGTAACAGCGCCTCTCTTCTCTGTTCCTACATTGCTCGCGCTACCAAATTAATAGTGCAGGACTATCAATTTCTCATTGATCTTCATATTTTGGATATTCATGGTCCTGACATCATCCTTGGGATGACATGGCTGGAGTCTTTGGGCACGGTTTCGGCGGACTTTGTAGGCAAGACTCTCGAATTTGTTCACAAGGGCCAACCGGTCGTTATTCGAGGCATCCACACTGCGCCTCGTCCTATTTCACTACAGCCTCTTGCCGCGCTCACCTCTTCTTCCGCAGCCAATGAGTTTTACGAGATTGTGCCGATTTCCGTCTGACCACACCTCGTCTTCGGTCAGCGGCGAGTTGTCCTTCCCGGAGGACACACCGACGGAAATCCGCCATGTCTTGGAGCAGTTTTCAGCCGTCTTCACCACTCCAGGGGGCATACCACCACGCCGCGATTTTGATCACCGAATTCATTTGTTGCCCAACACTAAACCGGTGAATGTGCGGCCCTATCGCTATGCCTACTTTCAAAAGAACGAATTGAGCGCCAAGTGAGTGAGATGCTCGAACAAGGAATTATACAACGGAGCCAGAGTCCTTTTTCATCCCCCGTTTTACTTATTCGAAAGAAAGATGGCACATTCCGTTTTTGTATTGATTATCAGGCTCTCAACATGGCTACGGTTCCCGATCATTTTCCGATACCGACGGTGGATGAATTATTTGATGAGTTGGGGAGTGCGAAATATTTTTCAAAGCTGGATTTACGTTCGGGGTACCATCAGATCCGCATGCATGAAGCGGATATTTTCAAGACCGCTTTTCGGACACATGACGGGCACTTCGAGTTTCTGGTGATGCCGTTCGGTCTGACGAACGCTCCATCTACTTTTCAGGCGACAATGAACAGTATTTTTCAGCCTTTACTCTGAAAATGTGTGATTATCTTTTTTGATGATATTTTGGTCTACAGTTCCACTATGGCGGCGCACAGCCAGCATCTCACCTCGGTGTTATCCTTGCTCCGGGATCATCAGTTCTTTGTCAAACTTTTGAAGTGTTCTTTCTGCTGCACCACAGTTGAGTATCTCGAGCTCTTAGTGACCGATGGTCTTCTTAAAGCTGACCCGGCCAAAATTGAAGCCATGATGGCGTGGCCGACACCGACTACTATCAAGCAGCTGCGGGGATTCTTGGGTCTTACGGGATATTATCGACGGTTTGTGGCCCAGTACGCGATGATTGCTGCACCCTTAACCGAGCTGCTTAAGAAGGATTCTTTTGCATGGTCCCCGGAGGCGGAAGTGGCGTTCGCCAAGTTGAAATCGGCAATGTCAACGGCGCTGGTGTTGAGTCGCCAGAATTTCACTAAGACCTTCTATATTGAGACGGATGCTTCGGATGTCGGCATCGGAGCAGTGTTGATCCAATACAAACATCCCATAGTGTATTTCAGTAAGAAATTGGGACCGCAGCGGCGCAGTTCGTCCACTTATCATAAATAGTTGTACGCTATCGTTGAGGAAGTGCAGAAGTGGCGTCAATATCTTTTGGGTAGGGAATTCGTTATTCGGAGTGATCAGAAGAGTTTGAAGGACCTCCTTCAACAAGTGGTGCAAATGCCCGATCAACACTTCTATGTCCGGAAACTTTTGGGTTACAAATTCCACATTGAGTACAAGAAGGGCAGCACGAATAAGGCGGCTGACGCTTTATCGCAGAGGGAGGAGTCTGCTTTACCTCTCCATGATACCGGTGTCGCCACTACAGAGGACGCCGATTCCATTGCCGACGATACTGCTTCTATGTTGTCGGTCGTCACACAGCCGATACCCAGTTTGCTCGCTGATTTGCGTACGGAAACGATGTCGTTATCAGATTTAGTGGCTCTCATTCATCAAATTCAAGAAGGCAAGGCGCCATCGCATCTCGCATTTGTGGATGGTTTGGTTTTTTATGATCGTCGTATCTTACTTAGTCCCTCCTCAGCTTGTAAGGCGCCCTTGTTGCATGAATATCATAGCTCCCCCATGGCGGGACATCCTGGCTTTGAGCGTACATTCAGATTGTTATCGTCAGGTTTTTATTGGCTTAAGATGAGGAAGGATGTGAAGCAGTTTGTCACTTCTTGTGCCGTTTGTCAATCCACTAAGTATTCAACGCAGAAACCGGTAGGTTTGTTGCAACCGTTGCCAATACCCTCTCAAGTTTGGGAGGATGTGTCCATGGACTTCATTACCGGGTTGCCTCATTCTCGTGGATATACTGCAGTTATGGTCGTAGTGGATCGCCTGTCAAAATATGCTCATTTTGCTCCACTACCGACTCGCTTTGATGCTTTGCGTGTAGCGCATTTATTTATCAATACTGTTGTTCGTCATCATGGGTTTCCGAAGACTTTAGTATCGGATCACGATTCGGTGTTTCGTAATGACACTTGGGAAGAGATGCTCCGCTTGAGTGGCACAAAGCTTCATTTTTCTACGGCCTATCATCCGCAATCCGATGGACAAACAGAGGTCCGTAATCGAGGTTTGGAGCAATATTTACGGGCTTTCACTGCGGATAGACCTTCGACGTGGGAAAATTTCCTTCCTTGGGCGGAATTAGCATTGAACTGTTTTCATCATGCGGGTCTGGGTATGTCCCCTTATCAGGCTTTGTACAGTCTTGTGCCTCCTATGCTAGTCGCCGCCTCGCCCTCCTCACGGACACCACCGAAAGTTGGCCACAAGGCATACGCTAACTGCAAACAAATGTTCGACTCCGCTAATAAGTATAGGCGTCATGTGGAATTTGAAGTGGGTGATCTTGTTTGGCTAAAGTTACAACCGTATCGTCAACATTCTGTTGCGAAGCCACTTTTCGCCAAGCTTTCTCGTCAGTTTTATGGTCCTTATGCAGTCTTGGAGCGTGTCGGGCCAGTGGCGTATCATTTACAATTACCCGAGGGCAGTCGCATCCATGATGTCTTTCATGTCAGCCTTTTACAGGAGTATGTGGCTGGAGATGCGTTTCAGTCTCCGGACTTACCCAAGGATTTTAATGGTGATCGGCCGATTGTTCATCCGTTGAGTGTGTTGGATACTCGTGTTGTGTGACGGGATGGTAAGGCCGAGGGGCAAGTGTTGGTTCGATAGGGGGACGGGTCGTCTTCGCCGTCTTGGGAGCCGGAGGACGTATACGCCGCCGTTATCCAAGTCTTCCCCTTGAGGCCAAGGCGGATCCTAATGGGAGGGGGGGAGTTGATACGAGGACTTCGCCCCTAGCAGTAGAGGTTGAGAGGATTACCGAGGATGCTCAAGTCGCCGATGATCAAGATGGGGACGAGGAAGGAACGCGTGAAGACGCGGTATCGCCTAGATCGCTTTGGCCAAGGGATCGACTTCAACCACCAAAGCGATTTGTTGATTAAGTGATGACCGTTATTTTTATTATTTAGACTATTATGTATTTTGGATATTTTAATTTATTATTTATGAGTCGAGCATATTATAAGCTCCGTTCGGGTTTTCTTTGTTGGTTCTTTCCCGAACTAGGATTAGGTCGAACCAACCCTAGGGTCTATAGTATAAAAGGGGTTGTATTTATTCTCTTTTCTTTATGCATTTGAATCTACGTATATTAAGCCCTAACTTGTCTTCCAAGTTCGACTACCTCGAACTCTACCTCTTCACGGCTGCCGACGGGCGTGTCCCGCGTTCAGCTCATCACCTACGCACCGACGACCTCTGGTTTGAGGCGCCGGCTTCCCTTCTATTTGTTATTTGAGTTATTTTAGCAATTCCGGGCTCGATATACTTATCATCTCTCAGTCCCACTTATAAATGAGCATTTTATTATTTTAATAGACTCAGATGAATAAAAAATGACCATTTTTAATTGGGGCGGAGGGAGTAGTAAATTAGAGATTTAGATCCTCTATTACCTACGGTATAATATCTTCTATTGTACATTTAGATGATTGTTATGTGTCTATAATATTTTCAAATTTAGCAATAATTAAAATTTTGTAATAAAATATGAGTAGTTTTGAAAATATTTTAGAACGTGACAATCATCTAAGGATGCAATAGAGGATGTCGTATCGTTAGACAATAAAGGATCTGATCGAATATGTAAATTAGTGACTAGTGAGGATTCAAATCCTCTATTGCCTAATGGTATTACCCTCTATTACATTCTTAGACAATTGTTGCGTGTCCATAATTATTTTTAAAACCAATTATGCAAATGTTATGTATATGTAATAATCATCTAAAAGTGTAATAAAAGATGTCACATCATTAAATATTAAACAATAGTGGATATGAATCTCAATAAATATTACTACCTTATGTTCAGGATTTCTGACCCATTTCGGTTCAGCATGCATTTTTCATGTTTCTCGATGATGGGTTTTAAAATAAATTTTTGAAATATTTTTTATTTTACGAGATAGTATTACACTCGTACTATCCTGTAAAAAAAATTTACTTCAAAAATTTATTTTAAAATTCATTATCGAGAAGCATAGAAAATGCATGCCGAAACGAAAGGGGTCAGAAATCTTGAACATGAGGAAGTAGTATGTATTGAACTAAATTCTACTATGAACTACTAAATGATTTTCATATATAGAGAAATGATATGCTACTCACCTCCCGGTGGGCACCTTCGTGGGCACCTCATCGTTTTATCACGTTTGCATTGCTTTTTTTTAATTTTTATTTTTATTCTATATTCTAGTATCTTAGAAATTAATTTAGAAATCATAAAATCTAAAAAATACATAAAAATCAAATTTCGATTTATTTTATTACTCATTTTTGAAGTTAAAAATAAAAAATATAAATTGAACATTGATTTTTTAGATTTTATGATTTCTAAATTAATTTCTAAGATACTAGAATATATAATAAAAATAAAATTAAAAAAAAGCAATGCAAACGTGATAAAACGACGAGGTGCCCACGAAGGTGCCCACCGGGAGGTGAGTAGCATATCATTTCTCTTCATATATATATATATATATATATTATAAAAATAGATAGATCGATCAATATTCTTAGGCTCCTTCATTACTTGATTTATGATTAAATGTACAATTCCACAATAGTTAGTTAGTTGAAGGTACAACTCGAACCTAACCATGAAGATACTCGCGGGAGATAGGTGTAGGAATATCTACCACAAAAATCTGTATTGGCAACTCTCAAAGTGGTACCATAATGTGAATCTATCTTTCACAACCATATATTATAATTATATTCAACTAAAAACTAATCGACTGCACGTGAAACAGTGCCTATATTCACTCATAAATTATATTATAATGCCACTAATCTAAATGTTGTCACACTCCTATTTTTAATTTTTTTTTAGGGATTTAAAAAAAATAAATTGTTCAATAGCACTGCTCCCACTTTTCATTAAACATATTCCGTAATCAGTATCCAACCATTTTTTATTTTTATTTAACATATGCAACTATGAACTACTATAGTTTTGATTTTAATATACGGTATTAGAGCTAATTAATTATTATTGAATTTATGAAATTGTAGTAAACATGCATTTATATGTCTATATATATATATATATATATATATTTATTTATTTATTTCGTCCTCGTCATTACATAATGAGAAAATTAATTATAGGTACTTTTTTTTATAGCTAAGTTGACAATCAATATCATTTTTTGATGGATAAAATATACGTACAGGACCTAATACAATTTATATATATAAAAATATAAATAAAGTGCATGTGAAATTTAAAATTTTTTTAAAAAAGTTTTATTGTAGAATGGCACATGCAATATCTGCGGTCCGAGGGATTTCACAGATCACATCCAGCAGGATTGAAGATCACGAAATTTATATTAATTAATTTAGTTGTTTATTTGTTTTATAAACAATAATTTGTTGTTTTCTTCTGTCTCCATGCTTAAGATCAATACATCAATACTTAGTTTCTACGGCTGATTTATCAATTAAATTAATTGTTTGAATCCCTATTTTCTTTTTGTTCCATTCTTTTGTTTTTTCTTGTTATTAGTTTGTTTTGTTCAAAATTATACGAGGCAAGAAAATAAATTTAACTAAAATTGCATGATCACACAATCCAAGTGGAGTATACGTAAACTAACCAAATTATGAAGAAAAAAAAATTAAAAAAAAATGTTTAAAGGAAAATATTTCGTCACAATTTACCACATACCAAACAACTAAGACTTTCTAAGCTGTTTTTTTGCATTTGAGGCTCGAGAAAAACGTTTATCATGACATAAAACCTCTATAACTAGGTCGACAAAATCTCAAAGTAACAAAGTAATGAGGTATTTTTATTTATTTCTATTCAATTAATTAGAGGCAATAAATAAAGTGGGCATGATTAGTAATTCGTGGTGCATGATTCTGTCACGCCGTTTGATTTTCATTCATGTATACATGATGGGTCGTAATCTTTAACGTATAATTATGTAAATTTATGACGATTGCATAAAGTTATCATAAATAAGTAAAATAGAAAAAAAATCAATATTCAATCGCATGCAAGTCAACGAAGAAAATGTACAATATTTATCATAAATAAGTCAGAATATTTACTATACTGTTCTATAAATTCTATGCATAATTTTTGATTTTTCGTTATATTCCAATAGACAAAAACTTGTGTAAGCCGGAGGCACCGTACGGCCGGACCCAAAGTATTAATCTTTATACAGAAAAGTGTCAATCTATATGAATAAAAATGTCAATTTTTAACATAATTATTTTACGAATAAAATGACAATTTTTAAAAGTGTCAATCTTTATACAGAAAAGTGTCAATCTATATGAATAAAAGTATCATTGTTTTAGTCCGGCCGCACGGTGTTTCCGGCTGACCCAAGTGTGTCCCATTTGTATTTGCCACGATAATTTTTTTTTCATTTAATATATTTTAGGTCATCACGCAATCACTTCATTTACGTACGTGATTAATATATCAACTCCAAAATATATTGAACTTAATTTATAGGTTATAATGTTTCTTTAAAGTGTCTGCATTATTAAATTACACATAACAAATAAGTATAATTTTACATTTTAAATTCATTTGTTATTGTCTATTTTTAGCATAAACTTATCTACAATATTAATAATTATAATGGTAAAATGAAAAGAATTAAACTATATTGTCATTAAATTTCGAAATATGTAGGCTTAAAATTACAAAATGAATCAAAACTTGTGACTTAATTGCAATTTTCCCAAATATAAATCCCAACATATTTTCTTTTGTGTTATATTTCGTACTTATACTTTTTATACATTTTTTTAATTTTTAATTTTTGAATCTATACCTTTCTAGATCTGTCGTGATTACTTGTATATATAAAATGAATATTCCGGCAAATTAACCGAAATATTTGTCATTATCATTTATCAAATCAAGTCAAATTAAAAATGTTGGAGACTTAAAAAATAGTGGCCAATTTCTTCCCAATAATTGAACACGCGTAGTAAAATGAGTGGTGGAGTTTAACACCAGGAGGAGATGGTTACACGCGACGCACGAGGGTATATTTTTCCTCTTCAATAATGATCAAGCTTTCTTACCACTACACGACAAGAAGGGGCATTTCGGAGATTCACAAAATCCAAAATCATATTTATTCCCTAATTTAGCAATATTTTATCCCTCCCTCGTTAAGCTAATCTACTTTCCAACCGATTCCCAAAAGGCCAATTTAGTCAGGTTATTAAAATTATTAATTACCCTTGTTTATTTATATATCTAGATAAATGAGATAATATAATTCGATATAAATTTATAGCACAATAACTACAAATTTTATACTGTCATGTTTATTTCGAGTGATACTCCGTAATAAAATTGATGAATAAAATAGGGAAATGATATACAAGGGTACTCATAAACAGGGGCGGATGTAAGTGGAGGGGTGAGAGGGCTTAAGCCCCCACCAAGCCCCAAAAAAAAAAAAAAAAGCTTAAAATCTTCAAATTATTTGTTAATTTATGTAAAATATAGTGTAAAAGCCCCCACTACTAAATCAAATAATAAGAAAATTTACATCGAACTCGAAATTTATTATATACAGCCCCTACATAAAAAAAATTCTGGATCCACTCCTACTCATAAACTACTATACCAATATAATATAGGAGGTCGCCTATATTTTCTTATACAATGTGATCGAATTTTTTATATATTAAAATGAACGTTATCTAAAATGTTAGTAATAAACTTTTATACTCGTTTATACATCTTTATACACCTCAAAATAGAGGTAGCCTTGATAGTAATAACCACCGTCATGCGTTTAGTTGTAATCGAGGTTGAAGTTATGTTCAAAGCATGTGTATTATTCACAAGCTAAATCGGTAATTAATCCACCCTCTGCTAAAGAAGTAGGTATTCGTGTTTTCTTTATTTATTTCTTCTGCTCATAATTTTGATTAGTAACGTTCAAGTGAAATAGATACGTTGATGCACGCAGAAGTTTGGGTGGCTAAAATAAACAATTAAAAGCTATAGATATAATGTTTTTCTCAACTTAATTAGTTTGGTCAGTATTGCTTCAAATTAATTCGTTTTTTTGTATACAGTCAAATCAAATTCGGTCCATAAACAATTAATTATTCGTAGCCCAAAATAATGTAAAATGGGTAAATGTGATAGTTGGTTAACATTTTTTGTTTCCTCATATCATTAAATGCATTTTTTAAATGATTAATCAGTTTGATCCATTTTACAGGCTTTAAATACGGCTAAGGTTAAATGGAAACATAAACAATGTGAAATGGAACAAGAATTGTAAGGTTATAAGAATATTAATAACATGTTATGTTTTATTTACCGTTTTTGGACGTTAAAAAAATTATACTTTTATTTGCGGTTTTGGAAATGACCTCACATGTTCTGATATACTGTATTAAACTTTTTATTCCCTAAGCCTTATTTTATTTGGTTTATATAAATTCAAATATAATGTATAAAATATACAAATAAGCGTGGTTTGAGTTATATGGAAATGGAGAAATGAGATGGTTATTGAAAACAAGAGCTAGAACAAGGACAAGATAGTGAACGAGATTAAAAGAAGATTATGGAGCTGGTGTTTGATGATATTTTCTCATGTAACTTTACACTTAGAGCCCGTTTGGTAGTCAGTATAACTCAGAAAAAACCTAGATAAAAAATTTATCTCGGCTTTTCCAGTGTTTGGTATCCGAGAAAAAATAATGTCATCGGCCGCGAAAATACTTGGGTCCGGACTAAATTTCACTGTTACACTGACATATATTATAGCCGCCTTTACCCCGGATAAGTTGTGACAAGTTTTTTATTTTCAATTTAATTATCACTTTTTATTTTATTTCTTATTTTAATTATCAATTTTCTATTTTCATTTTAATTATCAATTTTTTATTTTCATTTTTATCAATTTTTATGTTCAATTTTAAATTATCAATTTTTATTTTTTATTTAATTAAAAAAATTATTTTCAATTTAATTATCAACTTTTATTTTTTTTATTTTAATTATCAATTTTTTATTTTCTATTTTAACTATCATTTTTATTTTTATTTTAATTTTCAATTTTTATGTTTATTTTTAATTTTAATTATTAATTTTTATTTTTATTTTAATTATCAATTTTTTATATTTCTTATCCAAACTTATCTATGTTTGTACCAAACACACAATATATTTCTTATCCCAACTTATCATACTTTTTTATCTCAACTTATCACACATTTTCTTATTCGCCATTTTCTCGGTATTGCTACCAAACGAGCCCTTAGGGATTGAGTTTTAGATCTCATAATTTCTCTGTCGCCCACTGAAGTTGTATGCTTGTTACTGATCACATTTTATTGCTTGTTACTATGAGTGTCATAGTATCCCGTAAAAAAATGATACTACAAAATTATATTTTAAAACTCGTACTAGGTTTTGGTGGAAATACGTGCATAAAACAAAGTGGTCTAAATATATGGGATTGAGGTAGGGGTGTAAACGAATCGAATCGAAGCGAATAACACAGTATTCGATTCGAATTCGTTAAGGTATTCGAAGATTCAAATTCGAATTCGAATTTTTTTCGAATACTAGATTTGTTTCGTATTCGATTTGAAGGTAGATTTGAAAGTATTCGATTCGATTCGAATATTCGATTTGTTTTTTTCTAATGATATTCCAAATGATATTTTAAAGAAAATGATTTGAATTCGATATTCGATTCGGATTGGGCTTAAGAATTAATAACTTATATATATATAATTATATTACATATAATATTAATATTAATATTAATAATAATATTTATATTTATATTTATATTTTATCGAATACTTACGGATATCGAATCGAATATCATAAATTTTTATTTGTATTTGAATAATAATCGAATCATAAAAAATATTTGTTTTCGAATTCGAATCGTAAAAAATCGAATACGAATAGGGCTAATCAAATACGAATACCGAATCGAATCAAAATTATTTGATTCGTTTACAACCCTAGATGGAGGTAGTATATAATTATTCATGTTCTGAGAAAAATATATATACAAATAAGTCAAATAAAATGGGACAGATGGAGTACATTTTTAACGGGTCATTTTTCTACTCACCATAATATTTACCACCGTTTTATTAAAATTAAAACTTGTACCAAAACAAAAGCTTATAATTATACTACTTTCATCCCATTATATTAATTCAATTTGCTATTTTCATTCGTCCTATTTATTAGTCACATTTTCTTATATAAATATCTCTCTTTAAAATTGATTATAACCACATATCTTCATCTCCTTAATTATTGTGTTCATTCTAAATGAGACTAATATAATGGGGACCTCCATCCCCCTGTACTACTTCATCCCCCTTATTAGTCTCATTCACTTTATTGATTTTTTCGGCACGCATTTCCTACTGAAATCTAGTACGCTCATAGTATCCCGTAAAAAAAATAATACTTTTAAATTATATTGTAAAACCCGTACAAAATTTTGGTGAAAATACGTGCCAAAAAAGTCAATAAAGTGAATGAGACTAATGAGGGGATGGAGTTAGTATAATGGATGGATTACAAATAGAAATATTTTGCTTGCAATTAAATAAAGACCCAACTGGAAAATACAAAGATGGCATTTATTTCTTTGTAGCAACTGCAATTCCTAATTTTCCATATAATATTAAAAAAGGTTGATTACGAAAATGAGAAATAGGGAAAACGATATTAATGAGGATTTACCGATCTAACCACGGTTAGTGTTTACTGTTTAGGTTAGGTGGGTTTTTGACCGGTCTGGTTTGGTAGGCGTTTGTATTGCCTCTCTCTCTCTCTCCTCTCCTTATAAACTCCTCTCTCCTCTCTCTCATTCCGCAGAAGTCAGAGTCTCTCCAAACTCACCTACGCTGTCTGAGCAGAGTTCTTCAGAGCTCACGCTTAACATCCAAATCCACAGACGCGGAGAGGCTCTGATTTGGAATTTCCGAGCAAAAAAAAAAAAGTTTTTTTTTGTTCGAGCTGAAAATCGCAATCTTCTTCTATTTATTCAGCCCATGGATTCCGCTTCGGAGAAGCTCTCGACGTTCGATTTGATGGCTGCGATCTTCAAGGGAGTGAAGCTCGACAACTCGAACGGCTCCGCGGGGGCGGCGCAGCCGGCGGTGGTGGCGATGCTGATGGAGAACAAGGATCTCATGATGATACTCACGACTTCGGTCGCGGTGCTCCTGGGATGCGTCGTGTACCTGATGTGGCGGCGCGGTGCCGGATCGGCGAATAAGCCGGTGGAGCTGCCGAAGCTGAATGTTCCTAAGTCGCTGTCGGAGGCGGACGAAGCTGACGATGGGAAGAAGAGAGTCACCATCTTTTTCGGGACGCAGACTGGTACTGCCGAGGGCTTTGCTAAGGTAAAAAGCTAGGAAAGGGAATTCCTTTTGAAAGTTAAATTACATAGAAATTCTCCTCTTAAGAGAACTGGATTACTGCAATTTCAAGTAATTTGAAAAGGACAAATATGCAAAATCCAAGATTCAAAAATCATCTTGTTAATCATTGGGGTCTGATCATAAATTTAATTATCATGAGGGGAAGTTTTGTTATTTGATCTACTCTCTGATTCGGTCCGGCACCTTCTAGTAATGATAATCTTCTTATTTTTAATTTTTCTTTTCTTGTTGCTGTATAGGCTCTTGCCGAAGAAGCCAAAGCTAGATATCCACAGGTTAAATTCAGAGTAGTTGACATGGTAAGAATTCTCTCTCCTCTCCAGTTTCTGTAATTATTTTGCAGATTTATTTTTTTTACCTTTTTATTTTATTTTAATGGCCGTTTTCGATCCGTATAGGATGATTATGCAGCTGATGATGAAGAGTATGAGGAGAAGTTGAAGAAGGAAACATTTGCTTTCTTTTTCTTGGCAACGTAAGTTCATCAACTATTGAATCATAAGTCTCAATAGCATTATTAGCATAAAGTTGCACCTTTCTTTTCCGGTTATCTACGCGCGCGTGGTAAAGTCGTCTACTTTTTCAACATGTAATTTATTGAGTTGGTTGGTGGTTGTTTGGTTGCAGATATGGAGATGGCGAGCCTACTGACAATGCTGCGAGATTTTACAAATGGTTTTCTGAGGTAAAAAGGTTAAAGCTTTTTTAATTTTTACCTTAGGTTTTTGAGATTTGGGATTTGATTTTAATGGAGTTTTTACGGTGCAGGGAAAAGAGAGGGGGGACGTGTTTAAGAACCTTCATTATGGTGTATTTGGCCTTGGAAACAGGCAGTATGAGCATTTCAACAAGGTTTGTATACTTATATGTTCACTGTAATTATGCAATTTCTTGGAGGTGCTACTGCTTAATTTTGTACTTACATGTTATTTGTTTATTTCTATTTGCTAATAGATTGCCATAGTGGTGGATGACCTTCTCCTCGAGCAAGGTATGCTGATCGAGTAGCTTTTTTGTTCGAATGTTTTATTTAGTTAACATTGATAGAAATCCATGCATCTGTGCTGTATTGTTTTTCAAACCGAATAGTTTTTTCAACTTGGAAACTGTAGTTGCTTCTGTGTTATCCACGTGTGAAAATCATGATAACAAATGAAACGGTCTTTCAATTCTGAAGTTGATGAATTCACTATGTTTAGCAATGAACTTAAATAGGAATATCGGATGAAAAGTCGATAAGTCGATTCTTCATTCTCATTGATGTGTCCCGGTTTACTTACCTGTTCTGTAATAACTCCAGGTGGAAAGAGGCTTGTCCCTGTGGGTCTTGGAGATGATGATCAATGTATTGAAGATGATTTTGCGGCATGGTATTGATCATTTTTCTCTCGATGAAGCTTATCCATTTTCAACGTATCATTTCTTTTAATAATTTGTTTTGAACATGGCAATTTAGGCGTGAGAATGTGTGGCCTGAGTTGGATAATTTGCTCCATGATGAGGACGATGCGACAACCGTATCTACTCCGTACACTGCTGCAGTTTTGGAGTATCGTGTTGTGTTCCATGATCAAGCAGATGATCATACCTCAGAGAATGGCTTAGCCAATGGTCATGTCAATGGCAGTGCTTCATATGATGCTCAGCATCCATGCAGGTGATGAAGCGTGCCACGTTTTCATTTTTGGGGTTTGTAAAAAAAATTCCTTTGGCCTAACATTTTGTGTTTTTTCTTTTCTATAGAGCAAATGTTGCTGTAAGGAAAGAGCTTCACACTCCTCTATCTGATCGCTCTTGCACTCACTTGGAATTCGACATAGCTGGCACTGGATTAGAGTGAGTCTTCTTTTACCCCTTCAATGTTTAGCTTATTATTCGCTTAGAGTGATATGTTCCTAACTTATGCTTCGATTTGTTAGATATGAAACAGGGGATCATGTGGGCGTTTTCTGTGAGAATTTGACCGAGACGGTAGAGGAAGCCGAAAGATTGCTTGGTCTATCTCCACAAACATTCTTCTCAGTTCACACTGATAATGAGGACGGGACTTCACTAGGGGGAAGTGCGTTGCCTCCTCCATTTCCACCTTGCACTTTGAGAACAGCTCTAAGTCGATATGCAGATCTTTTGAATGCTCCCAAAAAGGTTTATTGTTGTTACTTAATTGTATAATTCAGTTAATGTTTCATGTTTGATACTCAGATAATGAACAACTGTTCGTGTTTTTTTCAGTCTGCTTTGACTGCTTTAGCTGCCTATGCTTCTGACCCTACTGAAGCAGATCGCCTCAAACATCTTGCTTCCCCTGCTGGAAAGGTTCGAACTCGTTCAATTATTTATGTCTCCGCAAGTAAATCTCCATCATCTATAATGGTCTGAAATCAGTCAGTACGTAAACTTATGAGTGTGTATTTCTGTATTTCAGGAGGAATACGCACAGTACATCGTTGCTGGACAAAGAAGCCTGCTTGAGGTCATGGCTGATTTCCCATCGGCCAAACCTCCTCTTGGTGTTTTCTTTGCTGGAATTGCTCCTCGCTTGCAGCCTCGATTTTATTCTATCTCATCCTCCCCAAAGTGAGTATCTATGTCCATTTAGGCTTTTCCTTTTCCTCGTTTATTTTAATCTTTATCTTGTTCATCATCCTGACTCGATGCTATTAAATTTTTACTCCAGAATCGCGCCTACAAGAATTCACGTCACTTGTGCATTGGTGTACGAGAAAACTCCCGCTGGAAGAATCCACAAGGGTGTCTGCTCCACATGGATGAAGGTATTTTCAGTTACAGTTTGTTTTGTGACTAATAGTTTAGTGTCAATTGATGAAAACTATAATTGATAAAATTTAATTTATTTCTTTGATTTGTCGGAGTCTCACCTTCTACCTCTTTAACAGAATGCCATTCCATTGGAGGAGAGTCCCGATTGCTCTTCAGCTCCGGTTTTTGTTCGGACCTCTAACTTCAGACTCCCTTCAGACCCTAAAGTTCCGGTTATAATGATTGGCCCCGGAACTGGATTGGCTCCATTTAGGGGTTTCCTGCAGGTTCGTTTCATTACATTCATGTTTTTACCTTTTTTTCCCTTGCAGATTTACGAGTAGATGATGACATGGGAATTTTCTGTTTATATTTCAGGAAAGATTAGCTCTGAAGGAATCTGGTGCAGAACTTGGTCCTGCTGTGTTGTTCTTCGGTTGCAGGAACAGCAAAATGGTTAGCAATCACTCCACCTTTTCGATAAATGCATCAAACCTTCAAAATTTTGCTCAAATTATTATTTTACGTTTCTCAGGACTTCATTTATGAAGATGAATTGAACAACTTCGTCAAAGAAGGAGTCATCTCTGAGCTCATCCTTGCATTCTCACGCGACGGACCTACCAAGGAATACGTTCAGCATAAGATGGCACAAAAGGTACAAAATCGAATTCATCTAAATCAAATACTATGATGATTCTATACTATCCATAATATCTATTTTTATCTAAATCTTTTACGAATACGAATTCCAGGCCTCGGATTTATGGAATATGATCTCCGAAGGAGGCTATGTCTACGTATGCGGTGACGCTAAGGGCATGGCACGTGATGTCCACCGAACTCTCCACACCATTGTTCAAGAACAGGTTTGTCATTATCCCTCTATAAATGAAAGAACATGACAGGATTTCATTTTTATTTTTTATTTTTCATTTTCATTTTGTTCTTTAGTCATTGTTTTCTTGGTGAAACTCCCATCACACTCTCTTTGTGGTTGAAAAATCCGACACATCAACATCTTCTTGAATTTTCTTCCTATTGATGGACCATTTACCAAAAAGAAAAAGAAAAAAAAAAGAAAAAGAAAAAGAAGAACAAGACTTTTTTGGCTTTCTTGTAGCTATTATGTCACCATTGTTCTTATGTATGAAAAAATTTGCCTTCTCAGGGATCTTTGGACAGCTCGAAAACTGAGAGCTTCGTAAAGAACCTGCAGATGACCGGAAGATACTTGCGCGACGTATGGTAATCTGTTCCTACAAAGAAGACAGAATAAAAAGTCGAGAGGCTATTATACCGAACGGCTTTAATTTACTCGTGTTTAAGATATTAGACGAGGAGGAGGAAGAAGAAGAAGCAAGCTAGCGTCTCTGTGAATTATTACTACCAGAAGCAAAAGGAATGGTTCCCAGTGCTGTAATCTTACACTTATTGTCATTCTTTTTTTCAACAACTAGTTTATTAAGGGATTTTTTGGTTATAAATATAAATATATGTATGTATTGTATACAAATAATTTCTGAATTTTGTGGAAGTAGGCTAAGGTACACTGTAATCGTAAATGAGCCTGAAAGATGTGGTTCTGACTACAAATTTTGAATTTTGCACTTATGTATAATTATGATTTTTATTTTTCCCATTTGTTTTCGTTCGTGCCTTATTATTTTTCGGCCTTCTATTAATTTCAAAATTCACCAATAAATGGTACAACACAAAATAAGATTAAATTTTTAAATGGAAATTTTATTTAAGTTATATGATTACTGTAAGAAGTAGGTGAGCACTTTTCTCAACTAACAACAGCTCATAATTCTAAATTCTAATCATGTGCCTAAGTTGGTAGGTGAAATAAACCGACCCCCTTTTTCCCTCGTATTAAATTTAATTCATAAAGAAGAAAATTTGCTTCAAAACACGTACACAATCACACGTGTGAGCGAATATATATATACTACCTCCATCTTATTAAGGTAGTCCCATTTACTATTTGACACGTATTTCCACCGAAACCTAGTACGAGTTTTAAAATATAATTTTGTAGTATCATTTTTTTTACGGGATACTATGAGTGTCATAGTATCCCGTAAAAAAAATGATACTACAAAATTATAGTTTAAAACCCGTACTAGGTTTCGATGGAAATACGTGCATAAAGCAAATGGGACTACCTTAATGAGATCATGAAGGTAGTATATATAGAATCTTGATATGCTCGGCGCCGATTTATGAGCGACTCTTGAGCGCCCGTGACCACGTTAGCTTAATTTGTTGATTCATTTCTCCACGTTTCTTTTTATTTTTCTGTTATACTATTATTTATTTATATTTCCTTATCTTTTGTTCTACCTTTTTTCACTGCTCTTGTTTTTTTCTTCTTTCTTCTGTAATAGTTTTCTTCTGCAATAATTTTCTTCCCCTCTTTCAATCTTTGACAATTATCTATCTTTGGATTGGGTTAAATGATTTCCAATAGGGTTTAATAATTCCCAATAGGGTTTAGTAATTTTCAGTTAGGGTTTATAATGGCAATAAAATTCGTAGTCTAGTTTGCTAATTAGTCTGATTTTCTAAAAATTAATTGATTGCCGGAAATTGATCGTGGGCGGGCAAAAACTCAAAACTGTTGTGGGTCGTAATGTGCCGACTGGGAGGAAAAGGCGGTGAGTTGAAAAAAAAAGTCAAGAAAAGAAAAAATCAAGAGATGAGGAAATGTCAATTAAGAGGGGGCCCGTTTTTTTTTATTTTACCATGCCACATAAGCAATCGCCCAAATAAAGCTCACATAATGTCGCTTAGCAGATCGAAACTCTCTCTCTCTATATATATATATATATTTTAGGGATATTGGTTATGATTATGTACAAATGAAAAATTGTAAATAAAGGTAATTACCTCAAACTATATCTTTTGAAAGAGTAGAGGGTTTGATTGAGTAAAAAATTTCAATGGCATATTTTTGGTAAAGTTGGTTATAACTTGTAGATTTTGTATCAAGTTTTGGGGATAATTTTTGTTACTATAAATAAATTAGGAGACATAGGTGGGCAGACACGTGGAGGAGATAGATAAAATAGGGAAAATAATATTTTAAAAAAAAAGAAATACATACTCGGGAACAATGGTTGGAGTAGGTAAGCGACAGAGCCGGACCTAGCTAGAGGCCAGGAGGGCCATCGCCTTGGGCCCTGAAAATTAGAGGGCCCATAATTTTTTTTTTGAAATAGTATTATGTGTATTTTTTATTTTAACTAATTTTTTATTAAATGCAACAAAATACACAAATTTTGACTTGGTTTTATTTTTAACATAATATTTTAGCAACTTCGGAAATATACACAAGCTTTGATCTTTACTCAATCTTGATACGAATCTGATTTTTGCCCAATTGATTCTAACATAGTGCACGACATTGTAAATTCCACCTGACAATCCATGCGTGTAGAATAATTAATGTCGTTTAATAATGTATCTAAAACGACATTATATATTGACTCAAACATATAAATGGACTTCCCGATCAATGGAATTAAACGGACTCGAATAATATTATTTTCAGATATATTTTTGCACACATGGATTGTCAGGTGAAACTTTCAATGCCACGTGTGCGCCAAAATTTGGGGAAAGATCAGATTTGTGTCAAAATTAAATCATAGTTGGTGTATTTTTTTTTGAGTTTTTGAAAAATTGTGCTAAAAATGGAAATGAAACCCAAGTTTGTGTATTTTGCTATATTTAACACTAATTTTTATTATATCTTCGATCATTCTTTTCCAAAATAAGATATTTTTTCCTTATTTCAACTAATTTATATCATTTTTTGTACTACTATTATTAATTTCTTTTCATTTCTTAGAGGGGCCTATTTTTTTGTTTTCGCCTAGGGCCTTACAAGACACAAGACCGACCCTGGTAAGCGAATAAAATAAATTGCTCCAAAAAAAGGGGTAATAGCAAATAAAAAAGGTCATAAAATGATGATGATGCTTAATTTCGAGATATTCACCGACGAAAATTAGGTTCTTTAATAATCATAATAATTCCAACAATATATTAAATGTATAATTATATCAACTTATAATCATCTTGTATATAAAGAGCTCACTTTATTAAATTAAATTTATTACTCCGTATAATAATCAGTAAACACATTATCAATAGGACAAAGAAATTACTGACGAATACATACAAACATATAGTCATAATATAAATATATGTATGCATACAAAGATAACAACATGTGAAAATTGCATCTATACAATATATAAAAGTAGAATTGTTGACAATAATTGCAAATGTGTCATTTTCCCTCCAAAAGTGTATATGAATTGTCCAATGGATTTATAAACATAATTTATTCCAAAGAGTTGTGAATTGTCCAATAGGTTTGGTAATATATGTATTTTAAATTATAAATTGTATTTCATTATTTGCTAATATATCTATTTTTGCATTGAATTATTCTATGTATTTCTTTATTTTGTTACATCCATATGTTATTTATTTACTTTTTCAATTCTATTTTTTTATTGATAATTTTTATAGAATTTAATTTGTTGTGACAATAGAAAATTTAGATACATGGTCACAAACAAATTTAATTGATAATTGAAATTTTGTAAAATAAAACCAAGTTAGATTTAAAGCAATCGATCGCTAAATTTACTATAATCATGATTTATTGCTTAATTTATGATTTTTTTAAATGTATTAAATTGCTAAAAGAACATAGCAATTACTAAGTACTTAAATAACTATACAAATTTAAATAAAATACTGAAAAATATAGTAATTCAAAGAAATATTATTGTAAAGTCATGATCGATATATACAACACTAAAGTTATGTATTTTTCTAAATATTTTATAGAAAAATAATAAAAATGTGTATAATATATATTATGAGGAATGCTTAAATGTCTACCGTGTGCTGTAAATATATGAAATGTGTTCATAGTGATTAGTAGAGTATTTATGTGTAAGTACATTTTATGTAATATCGACGTTAAATTTGTCTATCAATGTTAATTTTATGTATTAATTTGTATAATATTACTTTAACATACAAGAATTATAATTTTATTTATTTATTTATTCTATTACTTTTTATAATTTATAGCTTCCGTGCAACGTACGGGTGCAACACTAGTTAAATAAAAGTACAAAATTCGGCAGGAGTAGCATCACGATATTGATTTCTCTACTTAATTCTCACCATGCACCTAAAAACCAAAAATAAATAAATTAATGCATGTTTTATTGCGCCTCTATTAATGCCTTTGATTTTTTGACGTCATAGCCTATAACTATTACTAGTATTCTGGAAAAAAGTAGCAAAAATTTGGAGCCTACAACTACAATCACGTGTTGAGACCGTCACCACTAATCTGCATGGGAGTATTTACATTTTCCCTTAGATGAATTAATTAAATAATAAATTTTCCTGCCTAACATTAGGGCTCCTAAGACTTTAGCTTAAATTTACAATTTTTCAGAAGCGGAAAAAGGATGGCTGACCTATATAAGATAATTCACGTTTTAAATTTGATATATTTGAATTTTATTTACTTAATTTTACGTGTTTCCTAGCGATTCAAGAATTTATTTAAAAACGGGGGGGGGGGGGGTTCCAATTTTGCGACATTAAGAGTTCAGTTCAGAACATCAAAATATTCAACCTTTTGCCGTTTATATAAATTAAATAAATACCTGACATAATATTTCGTTTTTTGTCATGAATTTTTTCTATTTCATTATTTCTATACTACTACTACTAAACAAATTTCGATGAAACAAAATACAAGTATCCAATTGTCCTTTCCTTTTCCAATAATAGAAAAAACTTCATTTCATCACATAAAACTCTCCGTTCTTGAAAACAATAGGTATGGGGTTAGAATAACTAGGTGTTGTGGTTAAGAGATTCTCTATAATCACTATGCATTTTATTTTAGTGTTTTTTTACTCTTTTTTTCTTCTTTTTTTTTAAAACTGCATAATTTCAAATCAATTCGGGCATGGTTGCACATTTTCCCATTAATTTAAAAATTATTAATTTATTCAATCCACCGCTATGGAATGATATTGGGATGGGCTTACTATTTGGGCTAAACTTTTAAATTTGCATATCCAATTTCAGCCTATCAATACTTCAACCCAATCTGAATCTCAAATAGCACAAAATAGCTGCACCAAGTTTTTTTATTTGTAATTATTTTAGGATAAGCTGCATCAATTCTTTCCTTTTTCTTTTTTTCTCTTTTTTTTTTTTTTTTTTTTTTTTCTTTTTTTTTTTTTTAAGGTAGCTGCATCAAGTCTTGATTTCTATAGATTCCAAACTATCTTGTATGAGTGCGGGGTGATACGATACATACATGTAGAGATATCGATTCGTATGTCTGTATATCTATATTTTACTATATATATACATCATCTATTTATAAAAATAAAAATAAAATTCATAAATTAAATACTCAATTGAAAATGTGTTAAATAAAATATTTTTTTATTAAAATAGATTTTAGGTTAATACATATAATCTTTTTTATAAAAATCCCGTAAAATAACAAAGTTATTAGTAAAAAAAATAACCCAAAAGCTTTCCCTCAAAAAAAAATAAAATAAAATAAAGACAAAATAAAAAAAAACTCGAGTGACTGAGGGCCCATCAATGTATTCCAAAAGGTTGAAGAGTATCCACATATTTAATTTTCTTTTAGAATCACATATTTCATAATTGGATTGAGATGACAAAAGGAAAAAGAAAATTTGTTGACATAATTTCCCTTTTCTTTTTAACCTATGCTCAGAAACACATATGCTTCAAACGAGTCCCAAATTTAATTTAAATTATATTTATAATTCTGTTCTCACGCATAAACACACATATACTAAGTGGAGTAAAATATGATATTGCACTATTAAAAACAAAAATCCCACTTGCATGCAATTACAAGACAAAAATAAATAAATAAATAAATTATGTAATAAATCTTATTTAATTTATTTAAAAAAAATAAAATCGAGTAGAGCGCCGGTGTAAAGTAGAGACCCGACCGCCTCGGAGTCAAAGTAGCGAACCCATCGCCTACTGCGACGCGAATTATTCCAATTTACAAGGCCCATTTTATTTATTTATTATTAATTTTAATTAATTTGCTTCTGTTTTTATTTTATGTGCTTCATGTTTTCTGCAAATTTAATTCCTTTTCCTTTACGCTTCATTTTCCACAATCCCAATGAAAAACACCCACTTAAATAACACGTACAGCTAATAACATGACCGCATTAATACGATAATAAAATAGAAAATATATAGTATATATTTTTACTTAGTATTACGGTGGGAAAAGGCGAAGCCCCACCTTTTTCAGTCCGAAGCAAACATCCCATTCTTTTAATTATAATTAATTATCGCTAGATCGTACAATTATAGTTGCTAACCCTAGATCTTGAAAGTTCAAGTTTACCCATTTTACTATATGGCATTGAAAGAAACTACTTACTTTATCATTATTGATTGCTTTTGGTCCTTCGGATTTGGATCTAGGAGAGTATTAATTGTTGAGTGTTACTTAATTATCTCTTCTTTTTTCTTTTTCTTTTTAATTTTAATATTTCAATTCTATTAGTTAATACTGCCATACGTGTATAGTGTTTATAGTGCGCATGTAGAGGGTTTGAATTTCCCCTTTCGACAAAGGGGACTTCTTAATACTAGTGTTGGCAATTCTAAAAAAAAAAAAACAAAAGTGTTGGCAAGTGTACTAACTAGGGTGTCGTGTCTAGTTCCTATTTAGATCTTCTATTATAATTATGTGACATTTCATATATTTTTTTTATCGGGTAAATACAACATACTTACACACACATGTATCAGAGATGACTTGAAGCCCCGACCTCTTGATTGGAGGAGAAACATCTTACCAACTGAATCAATAGATGATTGCGCACAATATTTTTAAAACAAGTCATTTTTTGTTATAAAACTTTTTGACTGTTGTTTGTTTTGAAAATAATATTGTGATCATGTGACAATCATTCATTGATGCAATATGAGGTATTACATAGAATTGCAATGAAGAATCAGAATCTATCAAATTATAATTAGAATTCATTTAAAATTTATTAAAGTTTTTCTTACACAGTTTCTAAATTAACATCGTGATCAATAATATATTTAGAACTTGCAGAAACACTCCATGCCTCACGCTAACGTAACAACGCCGCATTGACAACATTTTTAAGTAGGGGTTTAATCTTTTTTTTGATAAGATTAATTTGTTTATAGAGTATATGTTCATTATATAAGTATCATTGACACGCCAACTGTTTACCGATAGTGGGCACTAAAACATTCCTCTAAGAACTTATAGTCAAACTTAACTAAGTACTAGATATTAAGAAGTATATATAGGGTTTAATTGTGCTTACTATGTAGCTCATTGTAATGCCTTTTACACAAACTTCTCTTCTAATTTTTTGTTTTTGTCAAGAAGTTTAAAGATTGCATTTAATGAGAATTTAATTTCACAAAAACTTTTGGAATGCATTTTAATATATATACTCTATTGGAATCTATGTTTGAATTAATCAAAAAGTGATGGGTTAACCTTTATCTAGGATGAACTTAACCATAAAACTCAAATAAATTTCTCATGAAATCTACCATACAAAATCATCAATTTTAATTAAAGGTGTGAGGCACATATATACGTCCTTTATTATATTTTACAACATTATATATAAGCTTATTGTCTTACATATGTCTTCTAGAATTGAGATTTTGTAGATCAGAATGGTGAAAAGTTTGGATTCAAATCCTCTATTGTCACGGTGTAATATTCTCTGTGTGATATTCTCTATTGCTAACTTAGATAATTGCTATATGCCCATAATAAAAAATGAGTGATTTTGAAATATTGCAAACACGTATCAATTATCTAACGGTGCAATAAATAATGTCACATCATTAGACAATAGATGATCCAAAATCCGAAAGGTTTTACATAATTAAACACTCACACCCACGCCACACACATATACTCCGTATTAGTTATCTCTCTCTCTCTCTCTCCAAATAAACGGTAAATAGAGCAGTAGAATATAGGAATTGAAGAGAGATGACGGTAGCTTGAGGAGTGAAGTGAAGTGAAGTTTCAAAGCTACAACCAATTAATAGCAGCTTTCAAGTTTTTTATTTTTTAATTTTTTTAAAGCAACACTTTCAAGTTTGAAAAGTTGTAGTTCGAGTTTAGGCTGGTTTCAGACACCATCCTGACCGTCACCCGACATTTCTGCTCTCTCTCTCTCTCTCCTCCCTTCTATTATATATACTCCCTCTCTCTCTCTCTCTCTATCTACAACACCTCATTCACCTTCTTCTTCCTCTCACTGCTTCTCACCCTCTCTCTCTCTTTCTCATAGCATAAAATCACAACTTTGATAGCCTATTACATCTTCCTTTGATCACTCTTGCCCTAGAGAGATAGAGAGATAGAGAGAGCGAGAGAATGAACAGTTTTGATCCCCAAAGGCAAGAATCGGTGAAGAGGATGTGGAGAGCAACGACGACGACGACTGCAGGCATGGAGGAAAGGCTGAAGCATTACAATTACAAGCTGAAAGGTCCCTCAAACCCTAGAATCGGCTTCTCCGACGACGACGTGCTGGTGGCGTCGGTGGTGCCGCCGGTGACGGTGGTTCTGGAGGGGAGATCCATCTGCCAGCGCATCAGCCTCCACAAACACACCAGCTACCACACCCTCGCCATCGCCCTCAGGCACATGTTCGTCGACTTCGATCAATACTCCGACGCCGGCGGCCCAGATCAACCCGATCTCGACCTCTCCAACGCCGTCCCCGGCCACCTCGTTGCCTATGAAGACATGGAAAACGACCTCCTTTTAGTCGGCGACCTCGATTGGAAGTAAACCCTTTCTTTTTCAAGATCCTCTCTCTCTCTCTCTCTCTCTCTTCATATGATCTCATACACAATATATATTATTGCAGGGATTTTGTTAGAGTTGCAAAGAGAATCAGGATATTGCCAGTCAAGACTAAATCAAGAAAGCTGAATAATTAAGGAGTGAATTTTGGAGTATGAAATCAATATTTATATACTATAGTTTTAGGGAATTTAATTAATGTCAGCCAAATATATATTATGTGATGATGAATATTATTTGAGGTTTGATGTTATTATATATCCCTTATCTTTTATTAGAATTTTGGTACTGTATTTCATCTCGTATTTGTTTATGTATGTGATCGATCATATGCAGAAAAGGTTCGAGAATTAATTTCTTGGGAAGTTTTTTGGTGTTTAATTCTCTTAGATTTGATTACATTTTTTTTTTGTGTGTGTGGGGGGGTTTTGAATCTTCTCTTGTGTCTTGAAACTTGGAACTTAAAGTCGCATGCAAATTCTTTTCTTGAAATACAAATAAAAATAAAGTTTGGAACTATTGATTAATTAGTGTTTCTAATTATCTAGAAATGTTTGGAGCTAGCTACATAATACTACCTTCAACCCACATAAGTAGTCTCATTTACTTTATGCACGCATTTCTACTGAAACCTAGTACGAGTTTTAAAATATAATTTTGAAGTATTTTTTTATGGGATACTATGAGTGTCCATACTATCTCGTAGAAAAAAAATATTTTAAAATTATATTTTAAAACTCGTACTAGATTTCGGTGGAAAAACGTCCCAAATAGTAAATGATACTACTTATGTGGGTGGAGGTAGTAATCAACAATTTTACAAGTTGATGAAGTAAATAATTGAGAACAAGTTTCCTCATAAATCAGAATAAAAAACCTATAATTATTGCAGTTTATGAATCTAATCGATAGCAGTATATTAAAATTAAGAGTTAAAGCAGCTAGAGTACGTTACACTGCAGTAACATCATATCATAATACTGTAGGAGTAACAATTAATAAATAAATTAATCGATTAATCAAATCACCTAATTAAAAATTAGACAGCTATTATACATTACGTTTATCAAGAGGTTTCCATTAATTAGAATCTTTATGTGCAATTTTTTATTCAATTTACACACACACATACACGTACGTCTTGAGTATCTGAGTGCAGTGATTCTAAAATTCTGAGTGTGCATTGATATACGAAATAAAATACTTAACTCAATTTAAAATAAGTGAAAATATAAAATAGGAGTATTTCTTTTGGAACTATATATATATAGGTGGAAGATCGTATAAAAAACCATCTTTATGTAAAAAATAGGAAGTAATCTACACCTTTGATTTCACAAGATCTACGGTTATTTTTTATTCTGAATTCCTTAATTAAATATATTTACTAAAGGTTAAAGATGTAATTATGGGATTCGGTGTGATGTACTCCGTAAGCATTAATTTACGGCAACTACTCCCATTTCCCTTTTTATTTAGATTCCCAATGCAATAAATTAAATAAAACAAAACAAAACATTCCTACAATTTTGTTCAATATTATATTATTATAGATCGACCTGCATACCCTTTTTTTTTTCTCTGTTAGTATTTCGTAATTACCATAGATTTAATAATGCATTTATTGTTAAAATTGTTGTACTTTAATGCATGATGCCATTGATTTCGTGAATAAAACACATATAATTCAATACATATTGAATAATGCACTAATTGAAATTTTATAATGCATCACGAATTGCGTAATAATCAATTTCAATTAAAATGAAAAAAAAATGTTGAGAAAACAAATGTAAAAATATGTAAAAAAGAATTGAAAAAGGAAAACTAAAATTTTCTAATTGAAAATTTCTAATGCATGTAAATGCATGAAAATTAAACCCTAGTCAAGATTACTGAGCCCAACTACCAATATGAGCTAAACCCTAAACCCCAACCAAAATCCTAACTACTAAACCTTAAACCATAGACAAAAGTCTAAACCAACTACAGTTTAGTTTTCTCCGATTAGGGTTTATTTTTCATTGACTAGTGTTTAGTTTTTTTTTTTACTAGAGTTTAGTTTTTTTTACTAGGATTTAGTTTTCATCAATTAGGATTTAATTTTTCATAACTTTCAATGAATTGAAAAAAGATGCATTACCATATTACGTAAGTGCATTAGAAAAAAATTCAAAATGAAGAATCATGTTTTTAAAGTTATTATATATGATGCACTATTATTATTAACAAAATGCATTATCATTTTAAATATATATCAAATACGAATAATTTGTTTAATTATTTTATGAAATGCATTAACACCTTATTTTTTCTTAATAATATATAGGATAATCTTTTATGAGCGAAATGCATCATGATTATAAGCAAAATGCATTATTGTAGGTGAGAAATGCATTATTATAATCAACCTTTTATGTACGAAAATGCATTATTATAATCATGCATTATTGCATGATTATAAAAAAATATTGTGGTTAGTTTGTTCTTTATTTTTTGCAATGCATTATATAATTAACACACATGCATTATAAGTATTGAAATTTGCATTATATATCTCTTATAGTCTCAATTGTATTAGACAAATATTGCATTAATAAAATTGCATTAAATAAAATTTTGCATTACACATTTCTCATGTGTCACTTCACTTAGTAATACGTGCTTTTAGTTAATGCACGCAATCGACCTACGTGCGATATAATGCACATACAATTTTATAATAATGCTTAGTATGGATTGAATAATGCATTTAGATAGTTCAAAATGCATTTCTTGTTAGTCTTTTAATTAGTTTATTTCTGCTTGTGTGCCGTATCTTTTACTAGTTAATTTTCTTGTATTAATTTTGGAAGATATTTTCCTATTTTGGGTACCATATTCCTTGATCATGGCCGATTTTAGTGGGATGACAATTTATCTTTTGTTCTAATTTACCCCTACGAATGAAACAAGGTCAACTTCTAGTAAATAATTTGATCCACGTGTATTATTTCAAAATTCATATGAACCGTATATCTTCTAATTATCAATGGACTATAATCCTTCCTATTTCTTACATGTAGGGGGTTTTTCACCAGAACTCACCCATATATATATATGGGTATATATAAAACCTCCAAATTAAAGAACGTATTGTACTATCAAATTAAATGATAGTAACAATGTAATTATTAGCTATGTGTGGCTATTTAATTTATTCAGAAATCCAAATGTAGGTAAACGATTTTTTTTATATATATAGAAAACACCAAAAATAATAAATGAATAAAAGCCTATATAATCACGTCCACGTATGTCCTGAATTATTAGTGTTTTGTTTTTTCTTTTCCCCTCATATCCTGCAATATTATTAACTAGCTTTTCTTAAGGATCCGAAATCGATATCAAATTAATTAATGTGACTTCGTAATTGCACTAGAACGTGATGATTTTCCATTTCTATACATATACACATACTATGGAAAATGAAAGAAATATTGGCAGTTTCTTGCAACAAGTAATAAATGTAAGGGCTCGAATTAAAATGTTTACTAATGAATAACAAAACAATCAAGAGTTAATTGCACCAAATTAAAATATACGAACTTTCAATTAAATTCTATTTTGCACACACGTTTTCTTTAAGTAAAACGACGTTGATCAACAGAAAGAAACCCACCCAAATTAGAATTTTCACTTTCATTCTAATTTTTAAAAACGACTTTGTTGTATTATTTTTAGCTGAAAAATAAGGTTGCGTTTGGTAAAAGAGATAAAGCTGGATATGATTAGTTACCTTGGTTAATCTGGGTGTTTGGTATGCAGAATCAATAATCTTAAAGGACCAGGATTATACCAAAGTCCGGCCTTATTCCACTGTTTCCTTAAGACAACTGAACTCGCCTATACCCCCGGATAACTCGAACAGTACTCCTGACTATTTCTGCACACCCCCATTTTACCCTTCTCAAAATTGATTAGCGCATAAAGAGTCCCAAGAAATGATCAGGTGATAATTATTGTATATAGATGTTTCCCAAAATGCATTTAGATGGCAACTTTTTTTTTAATATTGACTATAAGCTTCATCAATTCTCCCGAGTTGGAAGGAGGCGTCCACAACAGAGAAATTATTTTCTGCATTTATTTTGCTTTTTTTCCCCTTTAATTAAATATGCCATGTCATTAAAAAGAAAAAGAAAAATTGAAAAAAAGTATTTAATAATACATATATAAAAAAATAAAATTACAAAAGACCAAAAAAATACAAAATAAAAATAGATATGTAAATAAAAAAATTAAATTAGATTACAAAATTAAAAAAAACAAATAGCAAAAAATAGATTTAAAAAAAATAGGGAAGTGTTAGGTTTTGTATCTTAGATAAAGAAAAGTATAAGGTTATTTTTGTAAATTTCCAATTTAATCTTAGTTATGTCTATTATACCAAACACCTATTTCACTTATCTTACCTTTTAATCTTACGTGTCAAACATTAATATAAATAACTTATCTCACTTTCTATTCATACAGATAATCTCATGTTTATTAATCCTACCGAATCCTAACTTTCTACCAAACATAGCCTAAGGCTCCGGACTCTTGGTCGTCGCCGTGTAGATGCCAACTCAGATTTAATTTGGGGAAAACTTAAATTGTGTAAAAATTGGATTTAATTTTAAGTTCGTGTGCAAAATAGAATTTAATTGAAAGTTCATGTATTTTAAAGATCAATCTTGTAAAAAAATAAAGTAAAATAATTAGATGTTTTTTTTAAACATAATTAACTACGGAGTAAAATTTAAAGGCCACGCCACAGAGGACTCGAACCTAAGATCTTGGGTCACGAACATTAACCTCCTATCGCTAGGCCAACATAAGCACACGATAACTAGATGGTGTTTCTTTTCCTTTTTTTTTTTTTTTTTGTTGAGAAGAATCGTGAAGAATTTTTTGACAAATAGTAGTATAAAAATTTGGATTAATGGCTTATCGACATACCACGTTTAGTAGATTATAGTTTTGCATAAATGTGGTCCTTTGAGCTTTATGCACTTAAATAAAATTTATGAGATTTAAAGAACGTGGTCCTTTCAGAGTTGGGTTTTGGGTTAATAAATGGCTCTAATTTATTCTATTAAAGAAAAAATAATAATAAATGGCCATTGAATTTTTTAGATGTAAATCAGTGACAGTCCAATCAATGTACCTTGTCGGAATCAATTCCCACGTCAGACATTTTCAGTTGTCATCACACAATCATTTTTATCAAATCTATTATCAAAATAATATTTAATTCAAATTAAGTCTAATCATAGATTTTCGATATTCTTTAATTAATTGTTTTGGTGAAATTCTTTAATTAATAGTAGTAAGAGTTTTTAATTTCCCCCCAACTCTAAAAAACAAGAGTTTTGATATAGCTTTTAGGCATGGCAAGAAGTTTTGAAATTTCAAGAAAAGTCTTTTTTTTCTCTCATTAATTTAAGAGTGTGACCACAAATATTTATAGAGAAAAAAGACAGTAGTAGTGTAACAGGTATGAGAAAAGTAACAACTTGGCCCAAACTATAACTACACTCACTGTGACAACTACACTGCAATTACATTACTTATACCTCATTAATGCCCTTTTAATTTCCCCTTCTCTCTCTCTAAAAACATACACTAATTCCATAACATTGCAATTCAAATCAAGCAAAAGTCATTGGTGGAAAAAAAACACAATTTTCTTTGATAGTCACACATACTCAAGTGAAAGAGATAGAACTTGCCTATCTCTGTGATTTAGACAAGTCATGCCCTTGTTTATGACAAAGAGAGAGAGAGAGAGACTTGAAAGTCAACCAAGGAGGCAGAACTAGGCTTAAAAGTCTAATTCATTTTCCTACACAGATGCATTATGCTGCTCCTTTTTCTGGCAAAATGTATGAAATCAATACTCTAATGAGTAATGAACTTGTGTGTGTGTGTGTGTGTGTGTGTGTTCCAGTAAGATCAGTGACTGTTGAAGATACCTGGTGAACAATGATCATAATTTCAACAAGTTAATGTTATCAAGTAATTTCACCGTGTCATTGAAGAAGCAGTACCATCTTTGGATTCTGTAAATAGAGGTAAAATCTGTAAAATGTGGGATTTCTTCATGGAAAGAGGCCATATCACAACAAGAACCTCCTATCCATGATAGATATAATCCAGTCGACAATAGTTTCATGAGGATTGGGGACAAATTCGTAGCATGAGACCGAAATAGGGCTCTCCTCACAACTAGAAGTTTTTTTTTTCAATGGATTAAGTTGTTGCCTTTTCAAATGGAGGCAGTCCCCATTCACTTGGATTGAAGCCTAGGAGGGAGCTTAGAACTTGATCTGCAGTTTCATGAAATGAGGTATCCAACCTTGGATCCGGAACCATGACTACTGACCTGCATTTGTAGAAGAAAGAGCATGGTAAACTATCATATTCTAAGTGAAGTTAAGCTGAGGTATTATCTACTTTTTCTGCATTAGCAATAACATATAACGTATGTGTTTTAACTTCAAAGCATCATCTGAGTATCAAGTAGCGAGAAGAGGACAACAGTTAAAGTTATAACTGTATAGCCTCCGATCAGAGATAATTTTGGGAAAAGGCTCAATAGGATTAAAGAATTCTCAAAGCAGCTATAACTTAAGAAAAACATAGATGCTGAGTAAGCTCCCTCAATTATTGTTGTTGTTGTCGTTGCAGTTGTTTTCTTTAGAAAACTGTCTTCTGAAACATGGCCATAAAGAATTCTATCGTACTCTAATTACTTTTCTTAAAAAGCATTTCATTGTGTACAAAGTATGGCCCAAACTGGGAAAAAGCTGTGTGCATTCAACATCATAGGAATTAAGATGGAGTATCAACTGCCCTTCACCTTTATCTCAGGCTTCGGGTGGGGGCGCAGTATCACTGGAAACCTTTTTTAAGTGAATAAAGTGAAATTAAAAATAATTAAAAATTACAAAAAAAAATAAAAAAAATTGATGTCAATTCTTCTGTACACATTAACAACCAACTTGCACTTATTTATCTGAAATATCATGACATAGAAGAGATATACAAATAAAGAGATGAAGAAGTACTACTTACATGCCAGCATTCTTAGCTGCTAGGACACCAGATGGTGCATCTTCAAAAACAAGTATCTTCGACGAATCAATTGGTCCACCCTGGAAACAAGTACAAATTATGAAAACGAACCTGAATTGTGCCAGATAACTACTTGGAACTGCTCGATGAAACTAATACCTCGAATCTTTTGGCTGCTGCAAGGAACACATCTGGTGAAGGTTTCCCTTGTTTAACTTCTGGATCATCACCAAGAACAACATGATGCATCAGTGAAAAAAGTTCACCATGTCTTTGTGTTTTTAATTCAAAATGCCTTCTGTGCGAACTGTAAGACATATTTCATGAGTTTTGATGCATCACTTCCAATCAATTTTGGCAATAGACAACCTTACTTCAGAAAAAAGAAAAAAAGAAAATATTACACATACCCCGTTGCAACACAAATAGGTACTCCAGTAGAATGGAGGTGCTGAACCAATCGAATGGCCCCTGTAATACAAAATCGTGATTAAAGGTAAAAAAATTAATGACAAAGACATTATCTATGGCTAAGAGAGATGCAAAAATAATTTTTTTGTGATTAAAAGAATAGGAGAAGTGAAGGAATGATTCGTGTGCATTCTGCCATCACTTAACAACCTGGCATGAGTTCACATGTTGGGAACATAGCTCTCAGCATATCCTCTCTTTCCACAAGAAAATCTTCAGCTGAGAGTGAGTCACTGATTCCGGTCTCTTCAACAAAAACTCGAGCAGCTTCTATTGCCTTCTTGCCCATCATTTTAGCCTTGAGAGACCAATCAAAAGTTTTGTTGAATCTAGCAAGGATTTTCTCCTGGACTTCGGTGTAGAACTTCTCTGTGTCTTAGGGGTCGAGAAAGAAAAAAATTGAATATATGAAGAACACCTCACTGGGTAAAAACCACAAGATACAAAACTATCATATTTGAATAGGAAAAGTCGAAGAGTACATCCAACCTATTTTCAATTAATTAATGTCATGATTACTGATAACTAAGATATATTTGTCTCATAAAGATAGAAAATATAATCTCATGCCGCATCAATAGTGATCAAAGTGTCATTTAATTATATTTCATAGTTTCATTTTATTTCCCTTCTTAAAGAACTCAATACTGCTCAATTGTGAAAACCAGATATACTTTCGAAGCAGTGAACATGGAGGTTGTTTCGTAGCTGCTCAACTTTCAAACTAAGTTTTTGGGAACATCTGCCAGTTCAAACACAGTACCACTGCATCACTCTTGGACTCCACTTCAGGAATATGTAAAATCATCATTATACTAACATGACTTAACTTCTATTTCTGTTCTTCAGATCAGTAAAAGAGCTCTTCATACACAAATTCCCTTTTAGATTCTTTGTTTTTATATATAAACCATTAAACCAAGATTGAAACTTTGGTTTCACAACCAACAACCCACAAATAAATTCAGGGCTAGTTGAACAACAAAGCAGAAATATATATTCTCCTACATTTAGATTCATACATTACCAAATTATCAATTCAATACAATCCCTAAAACAGAAGGGATCATCTTTTTCATGAATTTATAAAATCCAAAAGGCTTATATCATGTCACATTATGCAACAACGTTAACCGGTTCCTAAGTATTGATACAAATCTCGACCAAATAAAGCATACTATAACAGAATCAGCGAAAAAAAAAACCCAAATATGAGTCCATTAACTACACGAAAAATCAAATAACACAATTGAAAGCCAAATTTAGCTGACGACAGAAAACGAAAAGGTAATTAATTTCAGCGAGCAATCAGTAGAGTTTTGGAAATGCAGAGAATAACCTATGAGAAGGCCGTCCATGTCGAAAATAACATGAGTGATTGATGCTTTAGCAGTTGCCATTTGATTTGAGTGGGAGAGTGAGAGATCTGAGAGCTTTAGTATATGGCGAGTGATCTACTTCCGCTTCTGCAAACCCAGCAACTAAAGTATTTATGTATTTGTACCAATAGAGAGACATATAAATATCACGATATCGAGTTTGTTTAATGGTACTTTTTTTAAAAAAATTATAAAAAAATATGATCCTATTTTTAATAGAAAATAATCAATTATAGGGGTAGGGGTGTACACGAACTGAACAGTACGTGAACTATTCAAAGCTCGACTCATAAAAAGCTCGTTAGAAGTTCGTTCGTTTAAAAAACGAGCCGAGCTAGAGCTTATATGTGTTCGGCTCGAAAGATCACAACATGTTCGAGCTCTGATTCGAATTTTAAATTATCGATCTCGAAAACTTGTTGACCTGAACTCGATCTTCATACTTATGCACCGAGCCGAGCTCAAGCTAGGCTCAAAACGAGTTCTAATTGAGCTCAAATCTTTTTAGGCGAGCCAAGCTTGAACATGCCAATATTAGGCTCGGTTCAACTCGTGTCCACCCCTACTCAATTACACGGACAATATAATTTGATTCAACTGCCACAAGGTACAAGATCATAAAAAGTAAAATATCAAGCACAAATTTACCCTCAAAATAAATTCATACGAAACAGAGAGAGAGCGCATTGGCACAAATACTCTGAAATAAAGAATAAATATTATTGATTTCACTGAAATCTAAAGAGTAATTAGCACAAGAGAAAAGGAGAAAGATAAGATTTTGGGAAAAGATTGTGTAGTTTTACACAATTGGAAAAGGAGAAAAAAAAAAGGGACTAGATTGAAATTACAAAGTCACAAAATTGCATAATAAAATGCATCGATTCATCATTCATCCCCATCTGATAATGGCAGACCCCCATGTAAGCCCAGCTCCGAAACCAGCAGCAGCTATGGTATGCCCCTTCTGCACCTTCCCGCTTCTCACCGCTTCGTCCAATGCCAATGGGATCGAAGCCGCGCTCGTGTTCCCGTAATTCGCCAAGTTCGATATCACCCTTTCCGATGACAAGTCTAGACGCGTCGCTACTGCATCAATAATCCTCTGGTTCGCCTGCAATCATCCATCACCAACTGCTTCACAACCTTACACGAACACATAAATTTCGAGGGCAATTGTAACTGGGTTTCTTTTCAAACCTGATGAAGAAGTAACCAGTCTATATTGGAGCTGGTTAGACCAGCCTTGGCCAGAGCTAACTCAATTGACTGTGGAACGACACGGACAGCGAAACGGAACACCTCCTTACCGTTCATCTGGATGCACGAGTACGAGCTGCCTCTTGGTAGAAGTCCCAAAAGTGAACCGTTTGTACCTACTTCGTCTTCTTTTTTCTCGTTCTCCTTCATGGTGGCGTTTAAGTGTCTGCGATTGTGGAAAATATAACTAGTCTGTGGAAAAAGTGAAAAACATGTTACTTTCTTAATTAGATGATTGAAATTAGTAAATTACCTTTGTCCATCGCCATCGCTGTGCATGTCGAAAGCAAATAAGCCATCCTCATCACTGTCGCAGGCCTGCAGCACGGAAAATAATTAAAAGACGATATTTACAAGAAAAATATACTACATCACTACTTATTAGCATCTGCACCGATAAATGACTGCATCAGCAGTTTTCATGAACAGGGCACTAGCTGGAGTTTCATATCTTGATTTCTTCAAATTCGGATTTCACATGACATTTATCAGGAATTTATGTCATTTATCAGAAACAGATTTTTAGAGTCTCGTTATCTACATTTACAACGGGTCTCCCTTCTTTGCATACTTTGTTTAGCAATTTATTGTCATGTCAATGCTCAAATTGTGCAAACCACAGACAAAATCAACACTGAAATATCTTGCGGAATAAGGATTTTGGTTGATGAAGCAATAACAACAATTCATTGTTAACAAATTCAGCCTTGATCAACCCAAAATTGATCCAAAATAATTATTTATGTTATTAGGGCGAACCTCATTTACCCTCGGGCAAATGCCAATTTGTACAACCAACCAACTAAATAAAACTAAGAATTTCAAGAAATACTTTCGTATGATACAATACCTGTACTAATACAGCACCTGCAGCATCACCAAAGAGAATGCAGGATCCTCTGTCAGTCCAATCAACATAACGAGACAGAGCATCGGCCCCAATCACCAGAACATTTTTGAATCCACCGCCTGAAAAACATCAGTATCTTATTTCATGCTGCGAATGGAGCTAATTGAAAAGGGACTTTTGTGAAATGTTCTTTGCAGTATAATAAATTGAGTATTTTGTATTTACCTCTAATGTAACAAGCAGCTGAAACGAGCCCCAACACGAAACCACTACAGGCAGCAGTTATGTCATAAGCTAATGGATTGTTCTTACATCCAAGGGCTTTCTGAATCTGAAACAACTCCCAGAAATTTTATTGAATTCCAGTGAAAAATAAATAAACTTTGTATGGAATTTGAATGTAGGGCTATACGACAATTTTGTATTTTGATTTACAACATAGTGAGAATAAATATAAAGTCCTTCACAATGAAAACCCCATTTACTAGAGATAATGATATCTCTTTTTACTTCCAGAAAAAAGTTCAACTTACGGTAGAATATTATCGGGAGGATGTACCTGTGGAGCACTACCAAATAAATCCTCTGGAGTAGAAGTACACATTAGCACAAGGTCCACCTCATCAGGTGTAACTTCTGCCATCTCGAGAGCTTTCCTTGCAGCCTCTACAGCCAGATCTGTTAAACTATCTTTACCTGCACCATTATCATAACTTGACGTTAATCCGAGTTCCATATCTAAAACCACAAAAGTTTTCATGACATTCCACTTTATTTAGGTACAGAACTATATTGTAGATTGTACGAATAGGCATGCCCCCAACATCTTAAAACCTACACCAAAGAATATAACATTGAAGGTCTAATTCATAAAGCAAACAATAACATTAGTGGATCTAATTTTTAAATCTTTAAAGAGCAAAAAGAATTCGGAGTCTGCCATTAGGTGAAGAATTCCCAAAAACTACATATAAATCACAAAGCTTACCATTTTAATATAGAATTGTATAGTGAGCTAGCAACGGATCAAATTAGAGCACACCAAACATCACATAGGATTATATAACCAAACACCAACACGAAGTGCAAGGAAAAACTCACCAGAAAGTATTCTTCGATTCCGAATTCCAGTTCGCACGGATATCCATTCATCGTTAGTATCAATAAACTTGGATAGATCATCATTAGATATCTGAAGACTCGGTACTGCCGAACCACATCCAACTAACTTGCAGCCACTGCTAACAAGCCTATACAAATCTAATTTTTTTATTATAAACAATTCAAATTTAATAATCATGTACAATATATTTTACGAGTTAGGTAAAATAGCATGAGATATCAAGATATTCAGACTAAGTTGCACAGAGCAACAGGGAATTAAAAAGATGGTAAACAGTAAATACAGCAGCACCATAGGCTTATATGTTAGTTGCAGCTAAGTATTATCAAAGAATGTACGATCTGCATCATCATCGCACATAAGTACAAAGATATACTCCAAGTTATGCTGAAGGAATATGACATCTAGCTGAACACAAAAAATTGATCAATATGCAAAAAAGTGTACTAACTGCAAAAACCCAAAATGCAATTAGTTTGATTTCGTCTGTCATGCAAAGATACTTGAAATTAGTAATATTGGCAGAAGGCTCTGGCTTAAGAAATGTGTTTTCCTGTTTATATGGAACCTATTTGGGACTTTGGAAAACACAAACTATAATGATCACTTGATTCACTCACTCAATGCATATTTTCTCTACCAACAGAGGAACCAACCTAGAAACTAATCATCTAAACTTTCATCCATAAGCATATATATCCACTGCTATTGAAAAAATACAATGAGCATTAATCGTTCAAGTGGTCAATCGCGTCTTAAGGTTGTGAAATTGAAAATCTCCATTTCCATCACTTCTCTTACAATAAAATCACAAGAAAATAACAGAAAAAACACCTCAATCCGAATTCAGAACATCAATTTCTACAGCATTCGTCCACAAAATCCCATTTACAGAGCAATCACAAGTTCTAAAAGCAATTCATAAAACAAAAAGGGGAAATAAATCACACAAAAAAGAAAAATGAAAAAGCACCTAAAAATCGAAACTTCTCGAATAAATCAATCACCTGGGAGCTCTAGATTCGGAAGGGGAAAGCTTCTCGGCGCCCTGAGTAGAGCTGGAGCACACTATCCTCTTCGAAACGCCCTCAGAGAACCAAAACCCAGATCGATAAATGCCTACACACGGCGAGCATCTCCTCCCCACACTGGGCGCCGCCGGAGTAAACAGCCCAGATGCATTCGCCATCAATCAATTAATTAAAAAAAAATAAATATTATTGGGTACAACAGAGTAACAAAAGATGAAATCCACAAAGCTTTATTTATACAAATTGTTGGGGTTTAATTCGAAGCAAGAAACGATGGAGTAGAATTGAAAGAAGTGGAGGCGGGCGGAAACAACAAGGGATCTTTGCTAAAAAAATCCTTTGGGGTTTCCGGAGATTGAATTAAGAGGAATTGATGGAAATCCCGATGCAACAAAAGCCTCCCCCCCCTCTTTTTTATCACTGGCGCAGGTAAGCGCATGCAATGATGCGAATGCACGTCAAGCCCAGGTATAGATATAGAAATCTGTATCTATAATGATTCTAGTCTTTTACTGTTGTTCTGGAGAGAGGAGAGAGAGAGAGAGTGAGTCACTTGTATAGTTGTATGCATCATGCAATACTACTGCATCTCCACCTTCGAGATTGAATCTTAGCCGCCGTTTAGAAAATCGGTCTATGCCACGTCAGCATGGATCGCCCCTTCACCGAATTTACGGTTTTACCCCTGATGCCGCAAAAATCCCTTTATTTTTCTTTTTTTGTAATAATTTTTAAATGACTAAAATAGTAGGTGTTGCAAATTACTAGATAGAAAGTGTATGCTACATTGGGTTAGTCTAGTGCTAATGTTCACAACTATCGTGTTGCCTAATTCGCCAATTTTAAATATACTACGAAGCACGCCATATATACTTGCTATTGCCTAGTATTGTACTGCATCAAAGTTCACGACGAGGACGCTATGTATTTAATGGAAGAATTGTGATATCCCATTTATTGTGACATCAAATGAGTAAAAAATGTCACTGCAGTATAAATATGATCTGGATCGACTCTCTAACTATTTGAATTAACTGTTTGGCAAAGCGACGACGAACAATACAGTCAGCAATCAATTTCACTATTTTGCTATTGTTTTGAATTTTATTATAGTGAAAATTCTTAATTCCCTTATTTTTGAAATAGAGTACGAGCTCATTGATTTGCATTTATTAATATTAAATAATAATTGAGTTTTTATAAATAGACCGTGTACTAGTATATAAAATGTCAGTCAACAACTGTAACCTTCCAAATTATTGGAATGCATACTATTTACATTCAACCATAATTGTTGGAGTGAATGAGTTTGCCGTCATTTCAGGTATAAATAATTAAATATTTGTAATTATACTATGGTTGTTGGATTTAGTTGAAATTTTGAAATGATGTGAAAGTTATAATGCAGTATGAAGACAAAAGTGCAAATTTCAAAGCGATGAAGCTCAGATAACCAACTTAATTAGCAAATGATAAGATAGTCTAATCATGAAAGTGCTATATAGACTTTTTTAATGAAATTTATATATATTTTTAATAGAATATACTAATTTTTATGATATACTACCTACATCTCATATAGTTAGTCTCTTTTGCTTTATTGACTTTTCCGGCACGCGTTTCCACCGAAACCTAGTACGGGTTTTAAAATATAATTTTGAAGTATTTTTTTATGAGATATTATGACACTAATAGTTTTTTTTAATATATGTCGTTCTAATATTAGCGGTGAACATATTAAGCATATTTACAATGGGTATAAAAGCATTGTTAGTGCAGAGTAATACTCCAATGCCCACCGTTGACATACTTAATGTGCTCACGGATGACGTGTCATTGGAATATATAAGGAAGTTAATAAAAATCCTACCAAAAATAATTAAACCCTAGTATAAGGAAACTAAACCCTAACATAAAAAAACTATACCCTAAAAGGAAAAATTGCAGACGTGGTACTGCTACATCACGGGTGGGCACACCGTAAGTAGGGGAGCATTTCTATGTTAGTGCATTAGAAATTTAGAATACTAGATTGTGTAATTCAAATGGCAAAATTTTTGCAGATTCTATATGTTTGGTACATGAGATAAACCAAGGTAGGATGAGTTAACTAGTCTAATCTAAGTGTTTGGTAATCATTATTGCTAAACTCGGGAACCCGGGATAAATGAAAGGCCCGGCCTTATTTTACTATTCCCTTTGGATAAACAAACCGACCCTTTTGGTCGGATAATTTGTCCGACTCAAACAATACCATGGATTATTCATCTTTTTTACCATTTTCTCATTTGAAGAATAATGAGTTATTTTATCTAAAATATATTATATGATAATATAATAGTGTGTTATATTAAATGTAACATTTTTTTCAAATAGAAAATATATAATAATAATAATAATAATAATAATAATAATAATAATAATAATAATATTGTCTGCTCTACTATGTAGGATTGCACAAAATAAAACAATAGCCTCGTTCTCTTCTTTATTTTTTGGTTTACAGTCTTTATTTTGGTTTCTACTCATTTTTTTGTTTAATTCTTTTTTGTTACTTTAATAATATATAAACAAAAAAAATAATTAGACTACAAAACATTTTAAAATAGATTACAAAATAAAAAAATTATGTAAAAAAAATATTAAAGTAGTTTACAAACTAAAATAAATACTAGTAAATAACAAAAAATAGATTACAAAAAATAAGGAAATGTTAGGTTTTGTATTTTAGAGGGATTTTTCTTCTTTAGATACATAAAAAAATATAAGGTTATTTGTGTAAATTTCCAATCTAATCTTGAGTTTTGTGATGATACCAAACACCTATTTAACTTATCTTACTTTTTAATCTTACCTACCAAACACTAATATAAATAATTTATCTCACTTTCTATTCATACAAATAATCTCATGTTTTAAATGTTATTTTTACTTCTTCTTTTTTTTTTTAATTTTATTTTGTTTAGAATCACCATTTCTCTTATTGGCCCTATCATTTGAACGTAGCCAAAATTAATAGGGCCCAATTATTTGAAAAATAAACTCTACTCGTATTTCTTTTGGATACAACTTGTCCTAATCCAATGGGCTTTATTTGATGTAGTTCCTTTCTTAAAAGAATCATGTAAATCTGAATTTGAAAAGAAATGGCTTGTATATAAAATTTGAAGCTCAAATATTATAATTCCAGACCAATTGCAAGTACACATACACAAAAAATTAGCTTTTAATGTATTTAGCAAAGCTTTTAAATCCATAATCAATAGTATATACGTAAATAGAGTCAAACACCATTTCTTTTTCGCAAATTGTCTATGAATAATGAATGTACAAATTTTGATGGAAGTTTGGTTCTTAATACGCACTTTTAATTTTACCTAATTCGTGTATTTGAAATTCGTTAGTTCATGCATACAGTCTAATTTAAAATTTGTGTTTAAAAACAACTAATCCAATAAATCCAAAATCCAAAATTCGTATATATACAAATAACCCAATAAAATATACAACTAACTAGGGGTGAGCACGGGTCGGTTAACCGACCATTTTATACCTAAACAAACTGACCATGCGGTTTTTTATCAGGTCGGTTAACCGTTATAAATTAAAGAATAAAGATCAAAAACTATAAAAGCGGTTAACCTAAAAATCAGTCCGGTTAACCGTTTACCTAACGGTTAACCATAAATAAAAGAAATATTCTATTTTCTATAGTTCATAATAGGAAAATTTGAAAGAATTCATATCTTAGAATATACATGCAAAATAAATAATTTACAAAAATTAAAAAATAATGAAATTAAATTGCATAATCCTAATAGAATAAGCTTTGCAATAACTTAAACTACTCAGAATCGGGTGATATTCTCTCAAACTTTGTTAGTAATATTTAATAATATATATATATATATATATATATATATATAATATGTATATATAAAATCATATATTTATTTAATTGGTACCGTTCGGTTAACCGCCGGTTTTTTAGGCATAGAAACCAAAACCGAACCGTTAGAATCGGATTTTGAAAATTAGAAATAAAAACCGAACCATACGGTTCGGTTACCCATATTTTCGGATCGAGTTCGGTTTGGATAGTCGGTCAGTTCAGTTTTTCGGTTTCTTATGCTCAGCCCTACAACTAACCCAATAAAAAGGGTATGCATGGAGAAATTTCCAGGTAATCAAGTAATACTCGATCTATACTGTCGGTGATTCTTGTATAATGTTTCTGCATGCCTTCAAACATCTTTCACAACATTGATGAGTTGCGCGTACTATACATAACATTCATTCCATATTTGCACCTAAATAAATCTCTCTCTCTATATATATTTGTATATATATATATATATATATATATATATATATATATATCTTAGAATATAATTAATTATTAATATAGTTTCCACCGACTTTGATATGTATGAAATGTAACACTTGCAATAGTAGCAATCAAATGGCTCATACTAAATTACTCAATTGGCCAATCTCGAAACGACCTTTAACGAAGGGAACCATATTTGCCAATTTTTTTGTTTTTGTTTTTTTTTTTAATTTTGGGAAAACCCCCTTGAAAAATTAAAGTTTGCCTATATAGCCAAACACCCTCAATTGGCGTATGCTTCTCATATTTTGATTATTCCATGAACTGTCGTTCTAGAAGAAATCGACCATTCCAAACATATTTAATTCGGGTGACAACTACAAGATTTTTTTTTAGATATATAGTATTCATTTTTATTCATATCCAACAATATTTTTCAGTTTATATATACAAATGTACCGTTGTCTTATATGATATGCCATTTATGTAAATTTAATCGTTCACAAGATTCATCAAACAAAAATTATAATGCAAACTACATTTTTTTATATTTTTCCAAGTTTAATTTCTAATATGAGAAAAATATGAATCTAAGTATATATATATATAATTATTTAAACATATTATGTATATATATATAGAGGAATACTTTGATGTCCACCGTAGACACGTGTAATATGCGCACAAATGATGTGACAATGATATAAATAAAGAAGATTATATAAATCCTAAAAAATACACACAAAATCATACTTAAAAAACTAAATTTTATTACAAATTATCAATGTAGTACCAACACATCAATAATGGGCGCATTAAATGTGTCTATGTAAGCGGGAGGTTCTATATATAGATTAGACAAGAGGGAGTATCGTGATTAGGAAGGCGACGAACACATGTACAAAATCAACTTATAAATAAATAATAAGCAACTTTCCCCCCTCATTCGAAAAGAAATATTGTCATTTTCTCATTAAAAACTCCACCCTCCTTTGTATAATAAATACTAAAATCATTTTTCAAAATCTTAAACAAACATATCCAAAAACTTTCTTGATTGATTTCTTTCTCTAGAAAAACTCAAAAGTATATCCGACCATTGTTCTTCACTCAAAATTTTCACACACAACACGCACTTAATTAGCAAACACATTTCCCAAACCCTAGCCCCAAATTTCATCAAAGCTATGAATAATTCACCAAACAAACAAGATGACACAGATCGAGAGGGAGGAGAAGAAGAAGAAGACGCTCTCTCCCTCTGCGATTTTCCCCTAAATTCCGGCGAGGCGGAGAGGAGCAACGACACTTCGAAGACTCACCACCGCCGGCGATCATCGCAGCCGTCGGATTCCTTCGAATTCTCCAACGATCTCGACTCCGGCAACTTGTCTCATGCAGAGGACATCATACACTGCGGCAAACTCAAGCCGTACAAACAGCAAGAGCAGAAGCCTCTTTTCAACGATCGGATCTTCATTTACGATTCCGAGAATTTCTCGCGACGGCACTGCGACTCGCTGCCGCCGAGATCTAACTGCTACGCCGCCACGAGGCTCACTCGGAGCAGCCGCTCATTAGATCGGAAGAAACTGCGTCGGAATTCGAGCCTCGTCATGAAATCGGAGGCGTCGGAGATCCACCGGAGTTTCTCGGAGGGTTTGGCGAAATCCGAGGCGTCGAAAGGGTGGAAACCCAAATGGTACGATTTGATGTTCGGCTCGGTGAGATTCCCGCCGGAGATCGATCTCCGGGACATGAAAAACCGGCAGATTCGCCTGAATCCGGGGAGTATGTTCGCGGCGGCGGGCGGCGGAGACGGAACTCCGGCGAATCGGAGCGATCGGACGAGCTCTTGGGGCCATGATTTGCTGAGGGTTCTGAGCTGCAAAAATCACCCAAGTAGTGTGGCAGTTACGGCATCGATTGGTCTCGTGCCGCAACTTTGATCACGTGAGCTTCACGTGGGGCAATTTAGGTAATAGCAGTTAGTTTACTTTTCATTTTTATTATTCGCAAGAATTTTTTTTATTTATTAAAATTATTACATATAATAAAGACGTGTAACTATAATAAAGATGTAAGAGGCGGATCTTCCGTGATATATTAAATATTTACCTTATTTTTATTTTTATTATTTTGAAGTTACATATGTATTTGAAATAACATGTGTGGATCAATTGAAATTCTCTATCTTGAGATTTAAGAATTTTGTCGTCCGTGATGGCCGAGGGCCAAAATTAAATTAAATAAATTCAAACACACCTTTCAATACAGTTGTGATAGGTGTGACATATCTATTTATTTTAATTTGCAGATCTTAATATTAACGTACACTATATCTGATATGTTAATTTTTGAACATATATTAGTATATATGCATGAACCTCGTAGGCACAGATCCGACATAATTTCATTCTTCGTAACCCCATTTTGATCTTTATTTTATTTTGTATATATATCATATCTAGTCTAACTAGGTGACTTAGCGCACCTGACCACTAGACTCCTTTCTTTAATGAGTGATCCAGATTCGATTCCCTTTGCAAACGTATTTAAGGGAGATATAAGGTGGCTTGGAGATATCTGGAGTTCTTGGAGCTGATGTACTAATAACTAATCTAACATCTAATATTTATCCGATCAAAAAATAAAATAAAAAAAAATCTAGTCTATAATATATTACTCCCTCTGATCACGAATAATAGACTTGATTTTAAAATGGATTTATTGAAGTAGTATAATTTATTTTACAAGATATTACAAGTGTATTATTATAAAATATTAAAATCAGCTTGAAAAAAAATCGGGGTTTACTAGGGAATATATAATTTGTCATTGTTTGGTTTTTCTATAAAATATTAATTAAAGGGTTTCTTTTTCCATCTTATTTTTATTTGGTCGTGTGAATAATAGAGTGTACGCTGTTAAAACAATTGATACCTTAATATATAAATTGAAATGTAGTCGAAAACAAGAAACATGGTTTATGTCATGGCTCGACCTAATTTCGTTATTTTTGTAACTATGTAACGTTTCATATACAAGTAAATTACGTTAGAAAGTGAAAGTGTAATAGTATGACTAGTCCTAATGTCATGTCAGCCTCATTTGAAAGAAGAATAATAAAGAAATGAATCCTAGATTACGTGTATACTTAGTAATGCATAATGTTTAATTAAGAGTAATACACTAAATTCTTGATACACATACCAACTAGGCAAGAAACGAGAAAATTGTTCTTCAGATTGAAGTTCAAGGCTGTATTTCATTTTATCAAAAAACTAAAAAATAAATAAATAATCAAAGTATACTTTAAGATATCATTTGCAATAAAAAAATCATTTATAAGAAAAGTTGATCGGCTGTCAATTCTTCAAATGCTAGAATTTGTAATGGGAGCATCACTGATATAAATAGAATCGGTATCCTCTATTTCATTTTAATATTGCACCTTTAAAATATTTCCTAAATAAGCAATAATTAAAGAATTGTATAAACAAAAATGCCGATTTAGAAAATATTTTAAACACAGTGGCGAACATTCAAAGGTGCAATAAAAAATGAAATGCCGAAATGCAATAGATGATCTCTATCTACATAAATATATACGAAATAGAAATAATAGAAAATATAAGCAGGGCTTAAAAAATTAATTAAGCAATTGAAAGTTGTTTAAATTTCTCAATCTGAGACCCCACTTGGATTCTCCAAATTAAAGCAAAGACACACAATATTCATGCAAAAATGCAGCTTTATATATTGGTTGTTGATGATGATGGTTGATGACAAAAACAAATAAGTCAAGAAGAAGATAACCTCTGGAAGCATCCAAAGGTGAAGCATTTTCTTCCCCACTTGTCTTTTCAAGTATTGTATTAACTGTTCTTAGCCCTGCTAATGATGCAACTCAACATCCCATTTCTATAATTGATCAAGAAAAATGTGGTCTTTAATAATGATGAAAGAAGTCTAGATGATAGATCGTAATACTCCCTCCGTCCCTGACTGTTTATGCCTCGGATATATTCATTCCGAGTCTTAATAGTACTATTAATCATTTGCAACATTTTCTCATTAAAAGACTCAATATAAGCATCAGTTCCCTCCAAAATTAACTCTGTTCACTATTCATATTCAGCATTTTGCCAATGGAATTCAAGACTGAAATCATAACAAAAAGAACAAATCAATGAAATAAATGCTAATACTAAAAGGCTAATTTCAACACTCAGTTGCAAATATATTCACCACTAGCATACCTGTGTTCAACCTCATAGAAATCAGCCCTCCCCTCAGAAGCTGGCTTTAGAGAAATCCCAGACAAAGATCTATTCCCTTTAGCTGCAAATTCGATACGACCGGAGATCTCAAGCTCCGATCCATCATCGTCTTCGCCAACATCCACAGGCATTCTAGCCCTCAATTTCCCAACACTGCCCTTTACTGGTATCTCATCAACATGCCATTTCAACTCCCTCTTTTCCCTATTCAGCACTGCTTTCGGCGAAACCTTCAAAAGCGTCGGATCCACGGGTAGTTTCATCACAAAAGTCACATCCTTGAGAGATGCTGGCAGTTCTGGATTTGATACATACTGTATCATGACAGAGAGCAGCGTTCCAACGAGGCGTTTCACGAGCCGAATTCTCAGAGGCAATGGAGTTTTATGGGGAAGTAAGCTGTACTTCATAACTGGTATAGCTTCATCTGATGGAGGAGTTCTTGCATGAAACAGGCCATTTCCTAAGCTGCTGATCTTGGAACTTTGAACCACAAATCTCTTAACACATTCTGTTCCTTCCACCTTGAATGAGAACTCTGTTTCTTTGTTATCTGAGGATTTTGGAGGAATTGTTTTGAGGAAGACAGTGCCCTTCAATCCCACTCTAGCAAGTATGGATTCCCTAAATTCTGCACTTATCTCTTCCACAATGCACATTTCTGGGCCCTGCATTTCAGTCTTCTTCTCCGATGATGCTTCAATCTTGGCTCCGGCTCCGGCTGCAGCCGGAGGCTGGCTGGTGGCGAGGAGTTCTAAGCCACTGAGGCCGTGATCTTTAGTAACTTTCTTCGATCCAACGTATTCAGATGCATCTAATCCACCACCCCAAGCATCGTTGATGCCTTCGAAATCTTCGGGAAGAGTTGAGCCATCGTTGCTAAACTCGACTCCGCCATAGTCGCCTTCGAATCCTTCCACGCCTATATGTGTGGATTCTGCGGCCGCTGCCGGAGGTAATGCGGTCACCTCGAGCCCGGCCAGAGCCTTGCTCACATCTGAAACACCTCCTTCTTTATCCTTCTTGAATCCTTCGATCAGCATTTCATCCGGCTTGTTAATTCTATCACTAGCCGCGAACGGATCTTTCTCTCCTTCGATTTCGTCGGTTTTGGTGGTCGTTTCCTTGTCTTCTCCCTGCTGAGAGAGGCCTAATGCGGCGGCGGCGACCTCGTCGCCGGCTTGCAGAGTCTCCGACGGCAGCTCGAAGAATGCGCGGGAGAATGTCTCTGTGCTTCCTTCGTGGCGGGCGGCGTCGGGCTCGACGTGGGCCCAGCTGTTGGCGCCGCGGATCTTGCTCTCGGTCTGGGCGGCGGAGTGGACCATCTTGGCGATGCTTTCGCCGTGCATCGACGCGAGCATGGCGGCGAGGCGGATGCTGGTGGCGCCGCGGAGGATTATGTCCAGGGCCATGTAGATCTCGGCGTACTTCTTCCCCAGCTTCTCCGGGGTGACGTCGACGCCGCGGCAGGCGGTGACGACGACGGCGACGGCCTGGTTGACGACGTGGATGAACTCGAAGACGTTGTTGTTGGAGTCGTCGATGGTGGTGACGGCGAGGACGTAGATGGAGTTGACGAGGCGGTAGACGACGCGGTAGCGCGACTCGACGCCGACGACGACCTGGCCGGAGGAGGCGGCGAGCGGGTCGTCGCCGAGGAGATTGGCGGACGGGCCGGAGTCGAATTGGGGCTGGTTCTTGGCGAAGGAGAAGCGCGTTTGGCGGAAGGAGGAGAGTGCCATCAACGCGCGCGATGGCGGGAACCACTCGCGGGTCTGGAGCATGATGTCGGGCCCATTCGTGGGCTGCAGCGACAGCGCCAAACACGACATGATTTCTGGGTTCAATGCTTAAATTATGATTATGATCGGAGACTGGAGTACTGGAATTTCAACCTCGGATCATTCACCTTCATCAGCGATCACGGATTCGTTCGTACGTATGGAGATCGAAGGGGAAATGAATAGCCTACGAGTTCCACATTACTGCGTTTGAATTGAATCTCTTGTTTCCATATTTCTGTAGATCCGATAATGGTGATATTCGAATTGGATTTTTCTCTTCTCCATCGTAAAAAAAATGTTCATTTTTCATTTTATTTTTATTTTTTATGGTGTTTATTAAATTAAATCCGAATAAATTTGAATTTGAGCATTTCAATTTCAAATTAGGGATTTGATTGGGGTTAGCGCTCCGCCGCAAAGAATTCAAATTTTGAATATGAAACCAGAAGATCTCCTCCGCCACCCGCTCCCCCAACCGCCCTCACCCTCGGCTGCCCCATCCTCGACCGCCTCCTCGGCGGCGGCATTCCTTGCGCGAGCATCACCGAAATCGTCGCCGAGAGCGGCACCGGAAAAACGCAGCTCGCCCTGCAGCTACTTCTCACCGCGCAGCTCCCAGTTTCTCACGGCGGACTCTCCGCCGCCTCCCTCTACTTCCACTCCGAATTCCCCTTCGCCTTCCGCCGCCTCCACCAGCTATCGTTTCACAGACCCCACCTTCCTCCCAACTCCTTGGATCGGATCTTCATCGAGCCCTTACATTCCGTCGACCACCTGCTCGACGTAATGCCTCGCTTAGATATTCTCATTCCTAAGTTGAATATCAAGCTTATAGTCATCGACTCCATAGCTGCATTGTTCCGGGGGGAGTTCGAGAACACTCCAGTCGAGTTGAAGCGGAGATCGAGCATCTTTTTCAAAATATCGTCGAAATTGAAGATGTACGCGAGCAAATTCGGATTGGCCGTTGTGCTTACAAATCAAGTGGTGGATGTGATGGAGTCTTCGAATAATCTGAGGATTGGGAATCCTGCGTCTCTGTTCACATCTGGGAGGAAGGTTAGCGCAGCTTTGGGGCTATCGTGGGCAAATTGTGTGAATACTAGACTGTTCATGTGGAGAGAGGAGGAGAGAGAGGGAGATGAAAGTGGGAATCTTGAAAATGTGCAGATCAGGAGATTCATGAGGGTTGTGTTTGCACCTCATTTGGCAGATTCTTCCTGTGAGTTTGTAGTTAGACGAGAGGGGATTTTCGGAGTTTGAATCAAGGATGATTGGCTCGAAATGTGATGTTGGAGGACCTTGCATTGCACAATCAATGGCTTCATTTGTTTTGAACAGAGATTGATTCTTGAAGATGAAAGCGGTGCTTCGGGTAAGATATATATACCCGTGATTGCATTATAACATGAAGTTTGTAGCTGGAAAAATCAGGCCTCGTTCTTGCGTGAGAAGATGTCATGATTCATGAAAAATGTAATCTTTTGGTGATAATTATGCTGATGTATGTAAATAATATACTTAGAAAATGTGCGTATTGGTGGTTATCTTATTCCAGTAATCCAAATATTGATACTGAGGTGCAACTTTTGCAGAAAAGGATCTAAAACAAGGCTGAAGAAAATCATGGATACTTACTATATATATATTGTCAGGAAAAAAGAAAAAGTATGATAAACACTCTTTGCATGCACACATCTAAGGAATATGCTCAATATGCATAACCTTATTTGTCCTAATTCCCATTTGAAGGAAAGGATACATTTTCTGAGTCCTATGCTAACTGAATACATCCACAATTAATTCTCATGCTGTTGGATTCAGCTTGAGACGATAGAGGTCTGTCCTTCAATGAAGAATAATATCGAAACTTGAAGTAAGAAACAATACCATTTCCAAGAACTCTCCAAGACTCCATCAACCATCAGCACATCAAACTGAAAGACGAGAGCATGATGATAAGATATCAGATTCTCCCAGTAAATTTCTAGGCTATTTAGTGCAAAAGGCATTAATTGACACTACGATGATGCTTCATACAAATGGTGGCTCAAATCCATGTCTCTAAGAGGCAAGGAGAACAATGGCACACTTGATAAGTTGTTTGGTTCTATCATACGAGCCTTTCATGGATGAACATTTATAGTCGATATTCATAGCTATAAGTCTTTTACGTAATAAATATTCTTAATATGTATCTAAATAAGACATGTATAAGTGTAACTTTTGTTTAAGACAACAGCAAATACTTATGTGCATTTACCACACCCATCACGCACGCACACTTGAAAGACAAATACCTCTTCTTCATCGAGGAAGTTCAACGTAGCTCAAGTTGAAAACACCAAAAACGGCACTGCAGAAACAAGAGCACAAAATTTAGAATGACAGTAAAAGTAAACCATTCGAGTAATCAGCTCTCACAATCTTCAAGAATGGCTTATCTTGATAACAAAACATGTCTCTTTTGTTGCAAATCAATTTGCAGACTTGAGAGAAACGACATGCCCCAAATTAAGAAACATTACAGTAAGTGTGTAAATCAGCATATATCTCTACTGTGTATTTTAAATTTAGTTAGGAGAAGGATCATACCCACTAAAAAAATGGTTAGCAGTAAAGCAAGCACTAAGCGTAGAGAGTTCGAAGGCAACACTTGTGACATCTGTTGTTGTCTCTGAATTCTATGGCATCCTCTCAAGCGCTGCAAACAATAAAGATAATTCAAAATGTTGAAATTTACACAAGTGACGGCCTGATATACTGTGTTATCAAGAAGCAAATATAAACTGTGATAGCAAGTAAACTATTTTGAGTGTCAATTTCTCCATAGCATAATAAACTCATATATCATTTTGACTAATTAAAAATAGATTCTCTAGACTTTTCATATTAGAAAGGCGATGCTTACGAGCGAACAAATATAGCCAGATAAAATTTGGGAAAGTGTGTAACTGGTAGGAAATCAATAAATGCCAAATAATGATGTATAATAATAGCCATTGCTTAAAGTTAAAGGTGCATCTAGCACTCCTGAAAATTATATAATCACTCCAAAACTAACCTGATTTATCCAATTGATCATGTTTAAATGTGGAGGGCTCGGCACTCCTCCTTTAACTCCTTCACCCCTCGAATTCCAAAAGTAAGGTTTCGTCCCCTTCTCCTTTGGTGTTGCTTCAATTTCAGCACTCTTTTGTCTATCATCTTTATCGATAACAATCTCCAGAGCACTCATCTGAGATGGGCTCCACGTCCTCCGGTTACTAGCAATTCTATCAGCTTCTTGAGGACTCTTTCCCTCGTCCGAGCTTTGGATTGTGGAACTAACTTGAGAACTGAGATTGCTATCTTCTTTCCTACAATTTTTCTTGTTAATAAGTAAGCTAGTTCCAACCTCTTCTTCATCAGCCGTCCCCTGTGATGAACTTCCAGAAAGAAAAAGAGCCAAGTCATCACATTCTTGCTCATCCAAATTTACCCAGTGAAATGCTTTCTTCCCATCTACTTGAAATGATTCCTTCAATGCTGTTTCGACTCGGGAAATTTGGTCTTCTAGAGCAGAGACAAACTGGCTATGGCGACTGACAGTAACATCATCTCGATGACTTCTGTAGCTCATTCGAACGGCTTTTTCAAACTCTTCCAACTTTATATCATGAAAATACAGATTCAAACTTAAGAAAATTTGAATGGATTTATAAAACCTCAAATCAAATGAAGAATGTACAAAATACGACTTATAATGAAGTATCAACCTGCCATTTAGCAGTGCCTAAAGCCATCTGCAGCTCCCTACTTAGCTCATCTAAATCCTCTTGCTTCCAGTTTTCTCTCCTCGCTCTAATCCATGTCCTGTAAGATGATTCCATTCTGCAAAAACATGAAGAACACCATTTTAAGCAAATAATTTCGAAATACAACTTCAAAAATCATTCAAGTATTATCAACACTAGGTCAATTCCATAACTGCTAGCAACAGTTCACAATCAAGAACATAGAGAAACACAAACTAGCTAAACAGCCCCAAAATCCAATTAGAGAATATCACAACCTAATTGATTAATAAAATAATAAACACAAACTCACATGGATTAAACCTAAATCAACAACAGACATACATATTTTTCGAGCCACAAAAACACTTGAACAGCAAAAGTAGAGCTTATCATTAGCAAATTTCACCAAAAAGTTCGGAAAAAAGAAAAAAAAAAACCACAAATTACAGAAGATCCAACCAAATCAATAGAAAATTGGTGTGGCGAATTGAGAAAGGAAAATTCGAGCTGCGCACACAGAACCACACACACTCACATGTCGGCAGATTGCTGAACTTCCTCAGCTGCAGAAAAGAAGGTATCCTTCTGCCATAAATCAAAGCTGTTGGCGACCAACATCCTTCCCCTCTCCTTCTCTTTACTCTAAACAGAAACAACACAACTTCAACACGATCGAGCAGAAAATGCGATTTTTGTATGCGAAATTGTCTTATTTTGTCTCTTAGAATTCGTTCGCCCCTTCTCCTCTTTGCTAAGGAGCAGCAAAGAAGGAAGAGAGAGATGAATTCAAGGGAAAAGCAGAAACAGAAGAAGAGGGCGACGTAAGAACGAATCTTGCGATTATTTGCAACTTTTTCTTTTTAGCTCCAAATTTATGTTGAGGTATGTTTGTTGTCGTGATTTTCCTTCCCCAACCCCAATTTGTGTGTGTGTTGGATGCAATAATGGGTTTTGATTAGGTGTAGGCAGGCTTAGGTGTCAAATTTGCAGTCAACCACTCATCGCTAAATCCTACATAAATAATTAGGCCTATGCACAAATCCAAATATGAAAATAAATCGTCACGAGTTTTTCATTTTTCCGAGTATAAGAATTTGTTTTTTTTAATAATTAATTTACAAAAGTTATATGCAGAATATTCTGTCGATAATTAATGATATACTCAATTTATTTATGAAATTATAGTACTATTTAATTATGTTTTTGTATTACTAGATCAAGTGGTTGATGAGCATGAAAAGTTGGAAGCAGGGGACATTTTGAAAATTTCCTAAAAGTTGGAGGCTGTTTGCCAATTGGGGAAAGCTCGGGGGAGAAATTATTAAAATATTGAGAAGTTTTAGAGAGAGAAAAAAGTGTCGGCTAGAGAGAGAAAGGCCACAAAATCATCATAGGCTGTGAGCACACGCTTTGCTGGACTCGAACCACTGGCTGCTTCCGTCTACAGTCTTTCGCCAACCAACCACCAGTTTTCTGCGCTGGGTCCCACTACACAATTAATTATTTTCACAATTATGTTTAAATCGTTCTATTTTCTTTTGACACGATAACTAAAAGAGTTAATTTTTTCAAAAAGACAAAATTGACCCTTTGAGCAGGAATTCATGTAAAAGAAATGAGGATATTTTCTGCTAATTATTGAGGTGAAACTGAAACTGCAATAGAAATGTGGAAAAAAAAAAAAAAAGTTAGAAAGTTGGAGGAGAATGTATAAACATTTATTTTGTTAAGGATAGTGACATATATGATTTAATATTGTTTGAAGGTATGGTTTTAGTATACTAGTATTATCAATATTTTAGTGTGAGAATTGAATAGTTGGAATCTTTTGGTGAGTTTGTTGGTTGACTTGAGTTTTGTCACGATTTAAAAATGTATTGGAGGATGAGTCATTCCAACCCAATTTATCTACTCATATATACTCATCACTCACGACTCATGACAACAAACCCTTTATGGCTTTATTTAGTACTCCACTATTTAATTAGATTTAATATTTTACCACATTATGCCCACAAGAATTATGGTGCATTTCATGTGTGATTAAATAAATGTATGGTGCATTCTATATGTAAAATTGATTCTGATTTCTTTGTGGAAATCTAGTCACCTTGCAATAAAACAATTAGTTTTCTTAATTATAATTATTATCAATAGCTTCGTCGCATTGTTTATGGCTGATGAGTGATGAGTGATGAGTGAGAATTTCAAGATTGAAGAGTCTCAACTATTGATAAAATCTCATGAAGTTTGTAGAAATGTTTGCAAACTATGATTTGAGGTGATGAAAAGTGCTTAATTATAAAAAAAAGAACCTTATAAAATTATAGTTTGAAGCCATGGCCTTATCATAAAATGAAACAATCATTACAGCTGACTACATCTATCTTAATTTTCAAGCTAGCACCAAACTGATTAACCAACAAAGAATATAGCCTCTCACCTATATCCAAAATAAATAATTGCATATGAATATGTCAATTTGCGGCGACTAATTAATAATTTACGGATATTCGTATTATCAGGCCGCATTATCAGAATAATTCACTTAATTAGCGACGCCTTTATCTAAATTTTAACTTTTTAGTATAACCCTAAAAAGAACAAAGCATGTGATAGCCTTTCACAACATATCCGTGGTCGTATGTTGACCTAACGGTAAGAGTCTAAGCTCAAAAGTTTTAGATTCGACTTTCAAAATTATCATGGCTCGATCTTTAATTTTGAAATTAATTATTAAAAAAAACAATTTGTGTTAATAAAATTTTATTTATGGAGAGAGGAAGATGGCTAATTTCAGCACACTTTTTAGCTAAAACAAAAAGGGACTACAATTTTTAAACCATAAAGGAATTAGTAAAAAATTATGCTCAAGAATTAATAGTGTTTTTTTGCCTTGTTGGGCCATAGGTAATACGATTTCTTAGCAAAGAATCAAATAAAGGCCCAATTTTTTGATTTTTAATATGAAGATGGGCCTGAGAGCATAATAAAAAATAAAACAACTAATAATAATAATAATAATAATTTCACTTCATTATACTTGCATACTTAGGCCCAAGTATTATGAATAATTTTTTAAACAATAATGCATACTGTCACTAGCCAATATAAATTGACATACGTTGATATATGTAGAATATTAATAACGAATAATACCCGTTGAAGTTTGAAAATATTTGAACGGTCTAAGAAAAAGGATAAAGATTATTCTTAACCAAATTTATCCAATCGCAGATGCCTTAAGCAATTTTTTTTTTGTGGTCAAAGTACATTAAAAAATCTTACTTTGGACCAAATTTTATGCATTATAGTTGAGAAATTTGTCCAAGATTCCCATCCATTGGCAGAACCCATGGCCATTATTCATTGTACTAAGTAGGAATTTTAGTCTTAGATACTACTCTTCACGGCGCTAAAACAACTTGTTGCTGATTCTCCATGAATTATATTTTAAGGACATCAAGGGATAATCTAAAAAAGAATAAAAATAAATAATATGAGATTAAATTGAATTAGTCAATTCACCATTATCCTTCACCCCTAAGAATGTTACTTTTTTTTTATATTAAAACTAATAGCAAGAATCATCAAATTATGGCCCTTCAGTGTGTGTGAGTTGACTTAATGCTAAAAAGTCTCGAGTTTGAATCATACATAACTCAGATTTTAAAATTTAATAAATTATTATTTTTAAAAAAAAAAAAAAGCGCCCCTTCAATTTTACAATGGCACATCTAATGCCAAGTGGTCTTGCATCCACCCATCATATGGTATTTTTTTTAATAATTTTATTTTATAAGTAATATTTTAGTTCGTTTCGACGTACAAACACAATTTAATTAACACGTATTTGATAAGATTTAAAATTTTTGATAGTATAGATAATTATGGTTATGATTATTGTATATCTTAGATAGGGATAGAAGATCCTACCATATCAAGAGGGGAACTCTCTATGTATAAATAGGGGATTGTATATTAAAATAGACAAGAGATTATATTCCTACAATTTTAAAATATACAAGAAAAGTTAGCCATATGTGATAAAGTTTTTGGGGACATAGAGCCTACTTTTTCGTCTCATTATGAAAAGTTTGTTGATTCTTGAATAACGATTAGTACTTTCGCGTTTAATAGAAGGTATTTATTAGGATAAATTTATATGATTTTCCGTTTAAAAAAAGATGATAATAGCAATAACTGATGAAAAAACTATAGAAGAAATGATTGACGTGGTCAAAATTTGGCATATTAGCTAAATTAATGCATAAAGAAGAAAAAGTAGACTTTAAAATTTTAGGGGTAGAGAACTTTTCAAATGTTCAATGCAGAAGGGTGTTGACTACGGCCACCGCCTTTATAATATTATTTGATTTTATATAAATTGATATTCATTCACACATTATATAAAATCAAATGAGATAAAATCGTGTTATCTAAATTTAATATTCAATCCGAGTCATTCTGAAAAAATTGTGAATTTGGTTACAAATTTTAAAAATAAAATCTTATTTTCAATTACCAATTTTATTTTTATTTTTATTTTTATTTTTATTTTTATTTTTATTTTATTTTATTTTGTAAACTACTAATCAAATTATTGAATTTTTTGGTAAATTAATGTCCAAAAGTTCTTAATTATCACCAAATAAAAACGTAAGATTTATTTTTTTAATTTTTTTTAATCAAATAAAATCTTGATGAAAGGATTTTTCTACGGCTGCCCCTGATTACCATTAATGGAAAAAAAAATGAAAAACATAAAGCCAATTGGACAAGATTAGGTAAGAGTTAAATTATGAGTTTAAGATATAAGACTTAGCCTAACAAATTAAAACGTGATATATATGTGTGACATATACTATATACCAATCAAAATTTCTTTATTTTAGTTAATTCAATAAAAACAAATTAAATAGCAATAAATGTGAATGTGAAAATGGTGATCCTTTTCAATTGAACTATTTCGGTGGGATTAATACATATGTAAAACATGGGTTGTGAATTCCTGGTATAAAATAGAGGATAGAAATAACAGATTATTACTAGTCAAACAAAACATCTTTGAATTTTGTACCAGATGAATCTTAATATCACGGTTTTCAATTTTTAAATGAATTAGTCAAATTAGAGGCATTTTTAAATAATTTAAAATTAATTAAAGATAAGGCATGAATTCTATTTAGACCAGAGCTTTCAAGAATAGGCATATTGCTCTTTTTTTACTCACCATTGCAAAAGTCACAAATTCTCTTCTCAAAATTCAAAAGTGAATTTAATTAAAGGACATTGATACTCCTACTGCCTAGGTGGAAATCGTTGAAATTTTGGATTGTGTATTTTTTTTTAATTTTTTATTTAATGGCTAATACCTCATTTCATAGTTGACAAATTTTATCAAGTTAATAAATGGAGCCCAAAATTGTAAAATCATAATTAAAAAAAACAAAAAACTAATACTTACACATGTAAGTATGTGATAACTGATAAGAAAAAGACAACTTTATTGGGGCTTTTTTTTTCATTTTCAAATGGCTCTTAGTGCTTTTCTATTTTTATTTTATTTTTTCAGTTTAATACAACACGCACACGTATGAATCAAACTTCAAAATAATGAAAGTTTATTCAAGAACTCATCAATTATTTTTTTAATAAATAAATAAATAAATAAATAACGAAAAAGACATTACAAGCATACATTTTTGTTAGGGGAGTGGGGCCGTATATATAAATGTACAAGTGTTAGGTTACAATCTACATATATATATTTAGAAAGTAGAAAAGAATATAATGTGCATGCCAGCAGAATGCTGATTTGTCGGAATCTCATTCGCTCCACGTGGCTGTCATATCTTATTATGGATTTGTAATTCAATTATTATCACCACTTTTTATTATTGGGGTAACTTTTCCCAACTTATTAATGCATGACTTCTTATTTATTTAAGAAAACAAATTGTTTATAATAAAAGTGAAGAATTGAATTTTTTTTAAGCCTACTAAAGTCAAATTAAGTGTAGCAGAGAGAAAATGTGGATTAAATATGATTAATATTGGTGGGTAAAATGACAAGTTATGCAATTTTAGAGTATGTCAATTGTGTAGTGGATTTCATTGTTTCCTTTTTAAGTATGCGACTGTTTTACTATGACGTTCAAATAATGCAATCGAGACTATTTAACCAGATCATATGAAGGACATCAGATATTGATGTCAATTTGATGAAACTCGAGTACTATTACTATTAGCAAAAACGATCATATATCCACCATGAATACATTTAATGTATCTACAGATGACGTAACAGTGTCACGTCAATAATATTTTTATTTAAAATTTAATTTTTTTTAGTAGTGTTTAATATTTTTAAATATAATTTACTTTTAAAACATTTATTTATAATAGTTTTCTCAAGTATACCAGCGATACGTGCTCATGGTGGTTGTGAGAGCAATCCTCATGCTATTATTCACTCCACCATAACTGATAACAGATTGGTTGGTCTAAATTTGGATTGAAGTTTTCTTCTCAATTAAAGTTAGGCAACTAAACGATGATATAATTGTATGCTAATTATGATCACTCGACCACAATATTTCTCTTTTATCACCACTATGTGGCATTATCATGCGTGAGGTTAAGATTTCAATTATATAATTATATTAAAAAATAACTCATTAAAAAAAATTGAATTCTACTAAAAAAAAATTAATGTGACATTGACATAACAACATCGTTCGTTGTGCGATACTTTTACACGAATCAATATGCATGCACATTTTGTATACATTTTTTAAGTAACTTTACATGTTCAATTATTTCATGTTGGAATATAGTGGAAAACATTATTTTTACGGTCCATAGCTTAAGACCCCAACCCCAAATCAAGGGGAAGAAGTTAAAGAATTTAAATAAGTCGAATAGAAAAGATTGTGATTGATAAAACTTTATGGAAAGCCCCAAACCCAGAGAGATAGAGAGAGAAAGAGAGGGGTTCTAGGGTTGGTATTAATTTCTCTCTCTTGTGTTGTCTTTGTATAGCATATAGAGTGCATGAGTATATATATAAGCCAGTTGTTCAAAAGCAAGAAGTGACTTCCCAACTAGTCACACACACATCAAAAGCTAGTCCAATTCTCATTTTATATACTCTCTTTGTCCACGCCTACAATATATGTGTTAAAAACTTTTCGGCACGTCAAAATGTATGTCAAAATATTTTTAACACATATGGATAGAAGGAGTAATCCGTTTTTCTAACATTATGTACTTATCCCATGCCACAAATTTCAATTCAAGCATATCACGGAGGTTTAGAAAACAATTTGTTTATAATAAAATCATAAAGGTAAACTAAAAATTTCAAGAATATTTTTGTCAATTGAAAAATATAATGTACATTGAGTTTAATTATTTTTGTTGGTTGCTAAAAGATCATTGTGTATAGTGGTTATTGTTATCCCTATGTTGGGTATAAAATTAAATTGTTTGGCAAATAAATAAGAAAACTAAGACTAAATTCTGAATTTTGAGAAATCTTATAATTAATCGTGTTTTTGTCATGAATGTGCTTTCACTTTTCATCTGGCCATTGTCTATTTCCACTCAAGCATTAAAAGTATCTACTTAAAAAAAGCATAACAAGTAGCCTTAAATTGGCTAAGAAAAGATCCCAAAAGATCCAAAGCAATATTTGACGTGCCCTAAAAATTCTTACAAATATTAATACATAGCAATTAAAATATATGTTGACAAACTAGCCTAGAGAAATCCTAAAATGGACAACTGGGATTATTCTATTGATATAAGCTCAATTCAACATTCACTCAATCCCCTATTTTATCTTAAATAAACATTAGTTGATTCTGAATTCATAGCCATCCACACACAAAAATTCAAATTTCCATGAAAGATAGAAGGAAAAATAACACACACACACACTGTGTGTTTTCTTACTAGAGATCATGAAGAACATCTCATCATATTCCCATCAAATTAGAGAGCTTTGGACTATATATGAATATCAGTTTCAACTTTTGTTAAATTAAATGAATTTCTTGATATTTTAGAATAGATAAGTAGCAATGACTAGACAATTGAAAATTATTTTTTTATCCTATAAGAGGATTTAGTCATGACATTCATTCAATTTTGAGCCACTCAATAATCAAATATTGGATTCCCTAAAAAAAAAATCAAAAAATCTCCATATTGGCATGAATTTCAAGGAGGGATCCCGAGAAATCAAGATTATTTTAATGCAATTAATTATATTCATTTATTGTCTATTGATTTCATATGATCTCCATCTTCAAGAATCATCGCACTATTATGAGTACAAAAGTGACTTTATTTTAATATTATGAGCGCAATTCATACTACAACAATTATATTGAGATCTAACAAAACCCAACTCCTAAATTAGCCAAATAAGCAATATTCCAATATTAGGTTCATGATTACAATACTCATACAATTAATCTCCACCTTACCACTACTATACAGCTTGAAATCGTCAGCAAAAGTCAAAATTTTAATGTTATTTTTTTGTTACTGCACTTATCCAAATGGGATCCCTATCACAACGTGGGATCTTGATTAAATTAACTTGTCCATATCCACAAAAAAATTAAAATAAAAAACAATATAAATATAAGTATGTCATGGATCTAAATTGCTGTCTGAAGTGGAAAACTGCACCAAAACAAGAAGTTCAAAACCGGTAAACTTGGCGCATATGATATCAACCAACCACAAAACAAATCACTGGCCTAAATTAAATTAAATAAACCCACAAAAATCCACTTCTTTAAGGCAAACAAGTTGAAGAAAAACCAACAACCACAGCACTGAACAATTATAAATTTATAATATTACACCACCTTTATTCATTTTATTTTATTTTATTAAAAAAAGGTTACCTTTTCCGAAGCGCCACACACAGACAATCTGAATGGCATGAAATAATAGTATAATAATATAATATTAATAAAACATTTGACAATGTAGTAGTTGCTGTCTCCACGTAGGATAAGAACTAATCTGCTTTCATTTTTATAGAAAGAAAAAAGAAGGCAAAATCTGCTTTTCCAACTCAGTAATAAAATCAAAATCAAAATCAATTTTTATAAAAAAGAAAAGGAAAAAGGTGTAAACTTTTCTCATCATAAGCTTTTTTCCTCCTCAAATCTTTCTTTATTCCAACACAAAATCTTCTCATTGTTGAGCTGTTTCCTCTCAACATTTTCCATTTCTTTTTAACTCTCTCCGCATTATCCATTTGAACAATTTCTTCATTTTCCATTTCCTCTTTTTTTTGTTTTAAGTAGCAAAAATTTCATAATGGATGGTGACAATACAATTTGAATTTATTACATCATACTATAAAGAAAATAAAAAAAAAAGACTCGAGAAATAAATTTGTGGCACGGTCCTACAATAAATAGTAAGGGTTACTTTCTTTCAATTAAATTGTACTATAAGTGCAATACATACATGTCATAGTTAAGGCGTTGTCCTATATATTCTCTATAGGAGTAAATAATTTCAAGGAAAGTACATATAATTTCAAAACTAAACTCCCCAACATTGAGATAATAGAGCAAGCTATATAGCGTCATTGTCACAATAATTCAAATTAGTTTTGTTGATATCTAAAATTTCAAATATCTACAATTCAAGTACAATCCCATGTGCCTATAGGTGCAAATTCGCAACTCACACAGCTAACAAAATCATAAATTAAGCCCAAAAAAAAATAAAAAAATCAGCAATACATAGGTGACACCTACAACACTAACATGTGAAATAGGCTATATAGCACATTTTATTTTATTTTAATTTTTTTAAAAAAGAAAAGAAAAATAGGAAATTTGCTAGACATTTTAGTGAACTTTTTAGTAGCACAACAAACAACATGCAAAAATGAAACTTAGTTAGGACATAAATCAGAACAAAAAAAAAAAAAAAAAAGATTCGATTTTGGGAGTACGAGATTTTGGTACTAACTCAATCAATATTTCATAAGCCAGCAAAAAAACAATAATGCCATCGAATTTGTCTCACAATTTCCTCTTACCAAATTTTATAATATCTTCAAATTTCTTGCATTTTCCCCTCCTCTTCTTCTTCTTCTTCTTCTTCTTCAACGCATTTGTTGCAATTTTTATCCTGCAATTTTCTGGGATTTTCCAAAGCCCTCTTTTCCTGCTCCTCCTCTTCCACATTGTCATTGCCCCCCTCCTTCGATTTCGACCGATTCTTCTCCGCCCTAATTTTGAGGGCCTCGAGCAATTCCGCGACGGCCTTGCTCTTGTTGCGGCGGTTCTTGATGAGCACCTCGCTGATGTCCGCCGGCGTCATCGCCGCCGCGTCGATCACCGCCGCGAAATCCTCCACCACCTCCCTCTGCAGGTCGGCCTCCTCGTATCCGAGGTAGTTCTTGAGCAGAATCTTGAGCGCCGGGAAGGAGCAGTAGCTCATGTGGATGTGCATGTCCATTCTCCCGCTCCTCAACAATGCCGGATCCAGCTTCTCGATGTGGTTCGTCGTGAACACGAAGATCCTCTCGCTGCCGCAGCACGACCACAGCCCGTCGGTGAAGTTCAGCAGCCCGGAGAGCGTAATCGTGTTCGGCACCTCATCTCCTCCGCCACCGTTTGCCCCCGGCGGCGACGCCACATCGTAGCTGCCGTTCTTCCTGGCGGCGCCGCCCGCCCTTGTTGCGATTGGTGAGGTTAATCGAGCAGTCGATGTCCTCGATTACGATGATCGATTTCGAGCTCGTCTTCATCAGCAGCTTCCGGAGCTCGGAGTTGGTGTTAACCTCCGTTAACTCGAGGTCGTAGATGTCGTAGCCGAGGTAGTTGGCCATGGCGGCGATCATGCTCGATTTTCCGGTCCCCGGCGGTCCGAAGAGCAAGTACCCTCTCTTCCAAGCCCGGCCGGTTTTTTGGTAAAACGCCTCCCCATTCGCGAAATCCAAGAGATCCGCCATGATTTCGGCCTTCTTTGCAGGATCCATGGCTAACGTATCGAAGGTGGAAGGGTGCTTGAACGGCACCGACTCCCACGGGTGGCCCCTCGAATCCAGAGAGCCGCCGCGGGAGTTGGTGTAGAGGAGGCGGTCCTGGTTTTTCCGGCGAAGCTCGTTGGCCTTGTCCATGACGAAGTCGAGGTAGGAGGTGAGCACAAGGTGCTTGTGTTTTTTCCTGACCCGGAGAGTGAAGCCGCGCTTCTCCTCCGGCAGCGGCCGCCACGAGAAGGTCTGCGACTGGCGCTGGGTGACGACGTGCTCCCACTCCACGGTGGCGCCCTTGAAGGAGTCGATGAGGCGGTCGTTGTTGGAGAGGCCGAAGGTGATGGAGGAGGAGTTGAGGCCCCGGGTGAGGCTGAGGCGGGTGCCGGCGATGGAGGCGGAGGAGCTCAGGTACAGCTGGACGGCGTTGTAGAGCTCGTTGGTATTGACGCCGTCGATCTCCGTTATGTCGTAGTAGCAGTAGGTTGAGAAGTAGCTGAAGAGGCGGTGGAAGAATTTCAGGGAGGCGAACCGGAGCTCCGGCGGAAACACCGTGTGGAGGAGGCTCTGCCCGAACGCCCACACCCCCATTATAGACGCCATGGTTGTCCATATCTCCTTCATCTTCTTCTTTTCTTGGAGAGAGAGAGAGAGAGAGAGAGGATTACATACGCAGGAGAAAGTTGAGTGATATTAGTATAATGAGGGAAGAAGAAAGAGAAGAATTTGTGGGAGATTTATAGAGATTGCAGAAATCTTGAAATGGGAAAATGTAATAATGTAAATGTTGTAGTAATATAGTACTGTAGTAGGAATCTTGGAGGGGGATATTGAGAGAGGGACTGGTTTTATTATTAAGGAAAGTTTATGGGTTGTTTTGGTTTGTGGGAATGTGTACACGTGTATATGTTTACACATATATAGACTATTCGTACATTCGAGTATTAAGCCACCTCTAATATTTTTTCAATTTGTTGGGAGAATCAGGAACACGCTCCATCCAACGTTAATTGTGGGCACATTATAGACGCTATCACATTATTATGGCAACATAATAAACGGGTTTAATTAATTTTCTTTATATTCTTCTGTTTAGGAAATTTTTGCCGATTTTCGTCAACCGTGAATATACATTAAGTACTCCCTATAATGAAGATATGATATGATGAATAGTACGAAGGAAATAAAAATCAAAGTCGGGTACTTGAATATTCTTCAGATTTTTCAGAAGAGGGCGGTCCGTATTTAATTTAATGTATTTATACTGATATTAATACGTAGGAGGAGAGTGGGATGGAAAAGAAAATAAAATAAAAACGAGATTTGAGGAAGATTGTGTGATAAAGAAATGAGGTTTATTGATTTAATAATACATTTTCCCATAAAAAGGGTGTGAAGTGTGAAAGTGGCTTCAGAAATGGGTCCTGAATCTGAGTTGTAAAAATTGGAATTTAGTGTGATAGAGTTGTTTGCTGGTTGGATTTTTGGTAATGCATATTCCAGATTTTTTAGCTGCCTCTTTAACTTTTATTTCATTTTTATTGTAGTATCTCATAAGTGTTTCTTTATTTTAAAAATTGATGAACACAATTCTTTTAAAGGGTGTTTGGTATGATGGAATGAAATGGGTTGGAATGGAATGGAGGTAGAAATCATGCATGTAAATATTTCTACATGATTTCTACCTCCATTTCATTCTATTCCATTCCACCTCATTCTATTCTATCATACCAAGCAAGTCATTAGTGTGTATTTTGATTAAGTTTAATGAATATGAGGATCACGTTCAAAGAAAAAAGAGAAAATGATGGATTATATGAATATGCATACTTATCGTATGTTGAATAGTAAAAAAAAAAGTAATGAATGTTGACTAAGCTAAAGTCGTAGAATTAATACGTCAAATAAAAAGTGATGGAAAAAAAACAGAAAAAAAAAGAATAAAGTAAATTTTAATTAAATAATAAAGGATGCGAGCATTGATTGGCTAAGGTCTTCCCCTCATCCCCTGGTTCAGAATTCAAATTCAGGCTTATTATTGTTCACTTTGCTTCAGGGAGTGGAGAAAAAATATACCAACCTGAGAAATAAGTAAGAACAAATATGAAAATATACTATAAATTAAATTAAAATTTGAAAAACATTAATGATAATTTCTGACGAAAATCTTTCTTGATATTGCGGCCTAATCAATAGGCACAGCAGCCACAGAGCCTAAAATACCATTGAAAAATACTAACAGCAATAATATAAATAGAATGTGCGTTTATTCGAAATTCAATTGATTATCTCAAAAAAGCTTTCAAAAAAAAAAAATGATTATCTCAAAAAAAGAAATTCAATTGATATAATTTCTCAAAAATGAGACTTAATTTCAAGAAATAAAGTAGTTTAATTAAAGAGGATAATTGCTAAAAAATTGCTAGTGATGATCTATCTATAAAAAAAGCTGGTTTCATTATAGGTTTTTGTTATGACATATTCCGGCTGTTTGAAACGACTGCGACAAAAGTCAAAGTTCCATTTTATACTATATTTAATTTAATTTTATTTTTTGAAAAAAAAGGAACATTTGTTGGAAAGAGAGATAAGTAGATTTGTTTACTACTAATCAATACTATATATACTATATATATATATATATATATATATTATATGTTCCGATGCGGAATCGGAGCACGAGAGCGATCCAAGCGCTTACGTGGCACCTCCTACGGCCTCCGTTCCCTATTTATCTAAATTCTGAATTTTTATACATATTAAATCATTATTTAATATAATAAATTCACATAATTAAGATTTCATCAATCTCTTATTACCATCCATTTATATTTATACATATTAATTATATATATATATATATTAATATATTAATTATAATTATTAATTTATATTATACATAAAATTTAAAATTTTAATTATGAGAATTGGAGGATTCGAACTCATGATCTCCCACATGATAGGCTATGTTTTGTACCACTACACCACATTACTAAATAATACTTATTTAAGGCTTACAATATATACATTCATTGTTCAATCAGCTTTGAATCATTATCAACTATATTATGTTCATTTTATAAAATCATAAATATATGTTTTGAGTATAAATATATATAATATGAATATGTTTTTTTAAAAATTGATTTTAACACATGTTTCTTAAATTTTTATGAACTTATACTATATAAATCATGAAATTTTTGATATTTATAAATATACAATAAATATTTTTATTATTTTTATTAATTTATTTATTAAATGGTTCAACCGATCGAACCATGACCAGAAAAATGTTTCAATATTGAGGGTGTTTTTGCTACTTTTCCCAAAATAGGAAAAAAAAAACAGAAAGGAAAGGAAGGAAAAAGAAAGTAAAATATTTTGGTTCGGGCTATCTAACACTATTTTAATTTTGAGGTGGCACGCCCAAAAGATTTTGATATTCTTTTAGTTTGTATCGAGAACAACAATTGATAAATTTTTGTAACGAAAAATATATTTTTAATTATTAAACACAAAATCAATTTTGAGGTGGCCCATTGGCCAATAAATTTTCTAAATTCTTTTCGTATGTATAGATAGTTTTAATTGTCGAATTTTTGTAACAAAAAATATATTTTTTAATTTAAAATAATTGATAATAATTAGACAAAAAAAATGAGCTTCGTGAGCAATTTCAATTCGGATTGGCTAAACTTTTTTTTTTGTTAAAATATTTTGGCCCTAATACTATATTGATTTTGAGGTGGCCATGGGCCATGAAAAATTTCATAATGGAGATTTCCTTCAATTATTTTATTTTTTTATTAATACGTATAAATAGAGTACAACTACTCGATAATGGAGTATACCGCATTAAACTATTTTTCTAATAAAATTTAACGCAACTTTGTAAAACATATTCTCTAACAAATTATCAGAATACTATTTTTCAGTTCGGGTTGATCAGGCTAGACTGATTTTTAGTAAAAAATATTTTTGCCCTAACATTATTTCGGTATTGAGGTGGTCCATTGGCCAAGAAGTTTTTGATTTTTTTTTTTTGGCTCCAATACTATTTCGATTTTGAGGTGGTCCGTTGGCCAAAAAGGTTTTACAATGCTCTTATGTATTGCATCATTTGGCCCAAACTGAGATGAGGTGCTTACGGGTGTCAAAGATCTGCCGTCCGCGCTAGCCGCTGCCGAGAAGTTGGTGGACTTGAAGGCATGTGACTCTTCCGAGCCTGAACATCGGGATGCAGGATGTACTAAGGATAAGGGGAAAGATTGGAACAAGAAGGCTTTTAACGACCCAACGCTGGTGGTGCGGCGAGTCATGCTTCGTGAGCTGGGACAAGCTTTGCAGGTGCTTCATATGTGATGAAGACCACCAGATACGGGACTGTCCGAAGCGGAAGGCTAACGTGGGGAGAAGTTGAATGGATGTGGTCGCTGAATCAGTGGATGAGGAGGCTCGGGTCAACACGATACAGTATATTTCGGCTATGCAAATGTTAGATGAGGGTCAAGACATGCCGAGAGTGGACCGTGTGGAGCTTGGGAAGGACACGGCGATGAAACAGCCAAGTATGAGCCGTGGTGTGCTCACGTATGAAAAAATCTTGGCAGGAGCTGCGTCAAGCAACAGGCGTGGTGTGCCGGGAGAACTTGCTTGTGGTGAGCGAGTTGTTTCTGAAAATAGATCGAAGACAAAAGGGTTATCCCACATGACGAGGACGTCTTCGAGTTTTGGTGGGGGAGGTTTGTTAGACCCTTAAATCAGGTTCGCCTAGCCACGGACGACTATATCCAATTTGAGGCGGCCCATCGACCAATACTTTTTTGCCTAACTCGGCATCAAGTGTGCATAGCCACGGGCGATTCATATTCGATTTTGAGGTGACATGTTGGCCAATATATTTTTAAAATTCTTTTAGTATGTAACGATAGCTATAATTGTCAAATATTTGTAACAAAATGTATATTTTGAATTTAAATCACCAGAGAATATATTAGACACAAAATTGGTTTTGAGGTGGTTTATTAGCCAATAAATTTTTAGAATTCTTTTAGTATGTATCGATAGCTATAATTATAAATTTTTGTAACAAAAGTGTATATTTTTAATTTAAGATGCTTTACAATAAATTAGAAATAAAATGAGGATCGTTTTAACAAAATATAATAATACATTAATACTACTATTTTAATAAATATACAATAAAATGATACCCCGTCGAATTTCGACGGGATACAAACTAGTATTTATAATAATTGATTTTTCAAAGCTAAAACAAGACAAATGAAAGAGTAGGAATAAAAGGTTTAAAGCTTCAGCCACTATATATTGTGCTTATAGACAAGCTAATATTTATAATAATTGATTTTTCAAAGCTAAAACAAGACAAATAAAAGGGTAGAAATAAAAGGTTTATATCTTCAGCCACTATATATTGTGCTTATAAACAAGCTTGCCCCCTCAAAAATCAAAACATGTAGAGGTCTCTTATTACGTAATTTTCATTTGCATGCCTGAAATATATCCCTCCCTCCACCAATTGTTGACTCAAAATTTTGAGCACGAATTTTAATATGTTTTGGCGATGTAGTAATAAATTAAAGTGTTAAATTGTTAAAGTGAAATAATTGTGGGTCTATCTAATATATACTACCTCCATCCCATTACATTAGTCACATTCACTATTTGGCACGCTTTTCCACCAAAACCTAGTACGGGTTTTAAAATATAATGTTGTAGTATCATTTTTTTTACAGGATCATCCTCATCTGGTGCCAGATAATACCTGTCACATGTTTTCTGATGGTTAATGTTTTGTCCCTAAGAGCTGAGGTCAGTAATAAAAAAAAACATGGATTACCTGTTTTCCCTTTGGTTATGAAGAACCACTTCTCATCAATGTGCACTATGTCGTGCATAGATGAGTATCTCAGTGTGTTCATCACCCTGTCCAGATCCAAAGCTTCTAAACTGAATCTCATCCTTAAGTATTTGCAGTCTGCTGTGAGTGATGGCTTGAGATAACTTCCAAATATCTTAAATAGTTCAGCCTTGCCCCATCTTTGTAATGTTGATATGCTGACTCCTGTCTTCCCTGTCATGCTACTGTAACATCCCCTCTCACAAAGGTCCATCCCCTTCAATATCTCATAATTAGGCTTCAATTTATGATCTCTTTTTCCGCCCTTCTTTCTTTGAAACAAGTTGAATTGCTAACCCTTGTGCTTGTTGCTGTCTTCCAGCTTTCCACAACCTTGTCATTGTGGACTTGGAGATGCCAAATTTCTGTTGAGCTTGAACAAACCTACCATGAATAGGCTTTCCAGTAGCTGAACCTTCAAGGATGAACTGCACACATAAGTTCCTTTCCTCATTTGTCAAGTTTTTTGGTCTGGGCACCATCAAGAAGGTGTGGGTTCAGCTTCTGCACACTTTAATTCTTGGATTCTTTGTTTTTTGGATGGCGCCTCTCCCTCTTGAAGATGAAATTGTCGCCGCTGTTCTTGCCTTTTTTTTTGGTTTTGGATGATGATTGTGGATAGAGAATGAACACTTATAGGGGTTTAGAGCATCTCCAGCCGAGAGCCCCTTTTAGGGGCTCTCGGCACTATTCCGACAGGGAGAAGTTCTCTCCAGAATTGTCTCCAGCCGCAAGCCCCTCCCCCGGGCTCTCTCTTATTTTTAATTAATTATTTATTCGATTTTCGATTTCTTTTTTAATTCATTTTATTTTCGATTTTATTTATTTATTTATTTTTATTTCAAATTAAAAACGTAACAATTTGTTTTTGATTTTTTTTATATTAAATGGAAACGAAATACATTAATTAAAAAAAAATTACATTTCAACTAGCCGTCTATTTCTCGATCATACTCCACAGTTTAGCCAACATGAGCTGATGCTGCTCCAACTGCTCCGGGCTCATATGTGTGGTATCAGTGGCGAGCATCTTGCTATATGTGCTCATGAGCTTGCCCGAAAAAAGTTGTTTTTTTTTTCTCCAAGACGGCCTCCTTCTTCTTTGCAATCGAAAGGTACATCTGATTAACTTCGACATTTGATTGCCAAAACTGTTATTCGGCTCCTTCAGGAATGTCCTCCAAGTCAATCGGCTCCTCAGCTTGTTTGCCCTTTCCTTTATTCCTTCGTTGGGCGAGAGCTTTTTTGTTTCCCATCGGGCGGGGGAGTTCCTCAAAATAGCCATCCTCTTCTGCAGCTTCATCGTTAGGATTGCTCGAGTTGGAGGATCTGTCTGTGCCTTTCATTTTTTTATGGGAACGAAAGAGATTATACTTGGGCAATTTCAGCAGCTCTTCATAAGCCTTCCCATATTGGAAAGCTTATTTTGTTTCATCAGTATAGCGCTCACAGGCTTTGTTGAAGACGTCCTTTGAGTCTTCTCCGCTCTTCAAGTTCCTCACACAATCAGCGTAGATGCCATGAAATTTATTGCATTTGGGCATCATCCACTGGTAATGCCTCTTCAGCATTTTCTTGTTTCTGGGCTTGTAGCCGATAAGATGTATCGTCGCGTTGTACCTATCAATGATCTTGTCCCAGAAAATCACACCAGTTTGTCGATCGCCAACTCCCGGATCTTGGGAAATGCTAGACCACACCTTGATTAGATGAGCTGACTCCTCCGGACTGTACAGTACGGCCCTCATCCGCTCGGTTGGCTCCGTCTTTGAGGGCGCAGCCGTTGGTGCGCTTGCTTTCTTCCGGGGCGCCGGACGAACGTTCGAAACTAATTCGAAAGAGCTCGAAAGATTTAGCCCTTAAAAATCCGAGGCCGCACCTTGACTACCCCGAAACGGCGGAGTTCTGAATTGATCGAAGATAGGTGGGGAATCATCTTGATATCCGGCAGGAGAAAAACCCATCACCCCCTTAGCAGGAGGACTTGCGTAGGCTGCGAATCCGAGGTTGGTAGGCCGCGGCAGTGACGGGGGAGAATCATCGTCGTCGGGGGTATCATCGTTGGGCTGATTGGGGAAACCACCTAGGCCTTGAGAGCGCAACATTTCGAGAAACGTCTCGTCATCCATCGACATTTTTGAAAATTTGATAGAGAAATGTAAATAAATATTTTAATTTTGTAGAGAAATATGAGAAGTGTAGATGATTTTTGAGGTGTGGGAATTGATTTGTGATAGTGTGTATATAGGGCGGGGGGGAGACATAGCCGTTTGGGAGTAGCCGTTGCTCTCCAACGGTTGAAAAAAAAAATATATTTTTTTTTGCAAGAAATTCGATTTTTTTAAAATTAAAAAAAAAAATTAAACTGGCTGACGTCATAATGACGTTAGCACAGGGGGGAGGGGAGGGCGCGAGCCGAGCTCTCTTCTGCGCGTCGGGCTCACCGGAGGCGGGGCTCGCCAGCGCTTTCTGGGCTCGCGCACCGGGCTCGCGGTGCGCTAGAGGTGCTCTTAGTGTAGGTACTTACTTTTCTCATTTGAAAATGGCGCCCATGCCTTAGAGCATCCACAGCCGAGAGCCCCTTTTCGGGGCTCTCGGCACTATTCCGGCAGGGAGGGGCTCTCTCCCATTTTCGTCCACAGCCGCAAGCCCCTCCCCCGGGCTCTCACTTATTTTTAATTAATTATTTACTTCAAGTTTCGATTTGTTTTTTAATTCGTTTTAATTTCAATTTTTTATTTATTTAATTCAAATTCAAATTTAAATCTAAATCGTAACATTTTTTTTTAGTTTTTTTATTTTATTTAATCGAAAATTGAAACGAAATACATCAATAAAAAAAAATAATACATTGGAGCTAGCCATCTACTTCTCGATCATACTTCACAGCTTAGCCAACATGAGGTGATGCTGCTCCAACTGCTCCGGGCTCATATGTGTGGTATCAGTGGCGAGCATCTTGCTGTATGTGCTCATGAGCTTGCCCGAAACAAGTTGCTTTTTTCTGTATGTACTCCTCCTTCTTCTTTGCAATCGAAAGGTACGTCTGATTAACTTGGACATTTGATTGCCAAAACTCCTGTTCAGCTCCTTCAGGAACGTCGTCCAAATCAATGCTCGCCTCAGCTTGTTTGCCTTTTCCTTTATTCTTTCTTTCGGCGACAGCTTTTTTGTTCCCCATCGGGCGGGGGCGCTCATCAAAATAACTAGCCTCGTCTGCAGCTTCGACGTCCGGATTGCTGGAGTTGGACGACCCGTCTGTGCCCTTCATCTTTTTATTTGCACGAAATAGATCGTACTTGGGCAATTTGAGCAGCTCTTCGTAAGCCTTCCCGTACTGGAAAGCTTGTTTTGTATCCTTCTGATACATCTCACATGCTCTGTTGAAGACGTCCTTTAAGTCTTCTCCGCTCTTCCAGTCCCTCATACATTCAGCGTAGAAGCCATGAAATTTATTGCATTTGGGCATGATCCGCTGGTAATGCCCCTTCAACATCTTCTTGTTTTTGGGCTTGTAGCCGATAAGGTGAATTGTGGTGTTGTACCTATCGACGATCTTGCCCTAGAAAATGTGCTCGGTTTGTCGATCGCCAACTCCTGGATCTTGCGAAATGCTAGACCACACTTTAATCAGATGAGCTGATTCGAAGGAGCTCGATAGATTGAGCCCTTGAAAATCCGAAGCTGCACCTTGGCTACCAAAGCCCGGCGGAGTTCGGAATTGATCGAAGACGGGTGGAGAGACGTCTTGATAACCAGCTGGAGAAAAACCCATGACTCCCTTGGCAGGAGGACTGATGTAGGCAGCAAAACCCAGGTTGGTAGGCCGCGGCGGCGATGGCGGAGAATCATCGTCGTCTGGGGTATCATCTCCGGGCTCATTGGGGAAAGAACCTTGGGCTCCAGAGCGCAACAATTCGAGAAATGTTTCGTCATCCATCGTTGAAAATGAAAATTTGATACAGAACGTAAAGTAATTTTTTGATTTTGGAGAAAAAATATGAGAGATGTAGATAATTTTTGAGGTGTGGAAATTGATTTAATGGAGGTATGTATTTATAGGGGGAGGGGGGAGTGAGCCGTTGGAGAGCCGTTGCTCTTCCAACGTTTAAAAAAAAAATTATTTATTTTTTTTTGCTTAAAATTCGAATTTAAAAAAATACAAATAAAAATAACCTGGCTGACGTCATAATAACGTCAGCACAGGGGGGAGGGGAGGGCGCGAGCTCGACTCTCTTCTGTGCTCTAGGCTCGCCGGCCGAGGGGCTCGCCAGCGCCGAGCGGGCTTGCACGACGGGCTCGAGCCCCCGGCTCCCGGCGCACTGTGGGTGCTCTTAAGATGCTTAATTTCCCTCTTAAATTTAGGCTTGATTTGATTGGTGACTTTCCATCCATGTGCACAATTGTTTTTAATCAATTTTTTAATTAAGTTGAAGGGGGATTTTAAACATAGCCCCCATTTCTTTCACCATAGCGCCCAAATATAATAAAATATAAAATTAATTATGAATAGACTCTTATACCCTTGTATAGCCCCCATTAATTTTTTAATAAATCAAATTATAACTTCATAGCTTCCATACCAACAGTCGCAAAACCTATGAGAGTCATGCTTCAAAATTTATTTATTAGATGATCTTAAGCAACTGCTAAAAGAAATTACATAAAAACAAATTGCTATCAAACTTAGAATACTACAAATTAGTATACCACTATAGTATGGGGGAAAATGGGGGGGATTTCTCGGTTAGAAGTGCTTATAAGGAACTAACAAAGCACGGTGGGGGTCAGCAGCCCGGGGAGCGGCAGTGGCATCACGTCGGAAACGTTTGGAAAGCTCACGCACCCGTCAAAGCTCAGGTTACTACGTGGAGGCTCTTGTGGAATCGTTTGCCTACTATGGATATGACGTCGGTGACGAGGTTCAGGTCTGCTGCTGCTGCCATCGCGAGGAAGAGACGGCCAAATGGCCAATCACCTCTTCCTCGAATGCACGGAGGTGTCAAGTTTGTGGTACAAGATGGCGGCATGGGTTGGGACTACGTGGGCTGCTCCTCGTGATTGTGTTCTGCGTCCATCTTCTCCAAACGTCGTTCTACAAGGGGGGCTATTACGATATTCGTACACTTATTCTTAAGCAAAATGAGTTCGACGATGCACGTTGGGCAAATAGGTTTTGCGGCAGCTGTGTATGGACTATGGAGGCTATGAAGTTATAATTTGAGTGGGGGCTATGAGGTTATAATTTGATTTATTATTATTTTTTTTGATTTATTAAAAAATAATAGGAACTATATAAGGGTATAAGAGTCTATTCATAATTAATTTTATATTTTATTATATTTGGGGGCTATGGTGAGAGAAATGGGGGCTATGTTTAAAATCAGCCTAAGTTGAATTGGATGTCTATTTTCTTGTTGGCCCAATATTGAAATCTTGTTTTCAATTTTGAGATTTACTGTTTTTGTTTGTTGTGAGTATCTGATTGTTTAATACAGTTCGTGAGAAAAAAAATCGGCATTTAATTAATTTTAGTAATTAATTTTAATAATAAAGCAAAAAAAAATTAAAAATATTAATTTCCAGTATTTATTTAAATATATACAAAAGCTACTAAATACATAAACAACACTCAAACCCAAAACAATACATTTAAAATACTCAACACTCCCGTTTTAAATCGCGTACCCAAAAGAAAGTGGTCAGAAATCCTGAACATAGGCGGTCAATTTTGAACTATTAATTAGTTTGTCAATTTTAAAGTGTTGTGAAACTTGATTGGCTTACGATAACGGCATCTCAAGTATATGTGAACTCCGCCCGAATATGTAGGGACAAAGTGTCAGATACTAACTCCATCCAATTATATTAGTCATATTTGTTTTTTGATTTTTCGGCACTCTTTTTCACCGAAACTTAATACGGGTTTTAAAATATAATTTTGACGTATTCATTTTTTCACAGGGTACTATGAGTGTCGTAGTATCCCGTGAAAAAATAAATACGTCAAAATTATATTTTAAAACCCGTATTAAGTTTCGGTGGAAAAGCGTGCCGAAAAATCAAAAAGCAAAAGTGACTAATGTAATGGGATGAAAGTAGTATTTTCATAAAAATGAAAATCATACAAACTAAATTCGAATACTATTTTGTTTTATTAACCCCTAAAATTCGAATATATAGGGACAAAGTGTATCATCAACCCCTAAAATTTTTTGTTCTCAATTTATTGTCATATTATATTTTTCTAGACAAAAACTAATTTAAATTATCATATTTATCCTTGTAATTATTAGAATTTTCTTATATATTCAGTTTTTTTTATGATTACGGAAAAATTAAATAAATTTACTTACATTCTTGGTACGTGTGTTTTGTATCCTAGGACATCTATATTGCGATAGAGGCTTTTTTTAATCGAAAATGTACGCAGGATTAAGAGGAATTCGTTTTTACTATAAAGATAGGACTAAGTACACATTCGTATAAATATAAATATAAATATACATAAAGAAATAAAATTGAATTCCAAACATTTTAATTTGGGTTTTATTCTAAAATTTAATAAATTTGATACAGAGATTGCCTGCCCCCCATCTTCTTTTTGCCTCGATTTATACAAAGAAGTAGCAGAAGACCGCGGCCCATTGTTTCAGACCTCTTTTTTGACTGCATTTTTTAATTTTTTTTTCAATTTGTATATACCTAGCTCCATCCCACTTATTATTTTATATTTTCGTTTTGGTCTGTTCCACTTATTAGTTCACGTTTCTAAAATGACAAAAAATTTATAATTACAATTAACTCTCTCTCCTTATAATTGATTACAACCACACATTCTACATTGCATTGCCTATTATTCTAAAAGCAAAGTGGACTAATTGGTGGGATGAAGTTAGTATATACTCCCTCCGTCCTTCATTTCTTGACCCTTATACTATTCGGCATGTCTTTCCACCGAAATTTAGTACGAGTTTTAAAATATAATTTTAAAATATTTTTTCTTTAAAGGGATAGTACGACACTTGTAGTATCATGTAAAAAAAACAATACTTCAAAATTATATTTTAAAACTCATACTAAGTTTTAGTGGAAATACGTACCGAAAATTTTTGGGTCAAAAAATGGAGGACGGATGAAGTATTTTTCAATTTGTATTACCATCCATCATAATCAATTTCGTACGCCCCCCTTTTCAGTTTCTGTCTAAATACATATGAATCATTATATGTAAATCTAACAATTTAAGCTTCTTCGTACACTTATTATTTACATTTTGCAAGTCCAAAGTTATGAACTCTAAGAGCATCTCCACAGCCCCTTGGCCGAGGGGCTCGAGCTCGCTGCCGAGCCCCTCCTGCGAGCCCGCTGCGTGCTGGTGAGCCTGGGAGGGAGCGAGCTTGGTGCGCTAGACCGTGCCCGGCTTGCGCCCCTCGATTTTGTGATGGCTGACGTCATTACTATATATATATGTAGTAGATCATATGAAAACTTATCTTTACGTGAAAACTGCAACACTTGCATTTTATGCATAAAATGATGCATTTTTGTGTAAAAATGTTGCATAATAAACTATATTATTTTATATTTTTTTATGCATATAATGAATTATCATGAGAATTTGCATAATAAAATATATTATTTATATTATTTATATCATTTTTATGCATAGAATGCATCATCATGAGAATGCAACATTTTATGCATAAAAATGCAACACTTTTGTGCAAAAATACAACATTTTATGGTGGGTTGCAGGTTTCACGTAATAATTAGTTTTCACCTTAACCCATCCCTATATATATATATATATAGTTTGGTTCATATGTTAATAAATCCTGGTGTGTTAAATAGGAATGAATCTGGACTATTGATCTTAATCAAATCTTTGGCTGTCATTGATTTAAGCATAGTTTCAAGGTACAATAAACATGATTTCATTTAAGCATGAATTTGTACATTTAAAAGCACAATAATATAATAAGCATAATTTTATGCATATTTAAGCATAGTTTTGTATACCTTTAAGCATTTTTAATATTTTAACACGCCAGAATTTATTAGCACATGACACAAACCGTTCCCTATATATATAATTGATTTTCAGGTGAAAAATAAAAAATAAAAAAAATTAAAAAATGACCGTTTGCCCCCCAAACGGCTAAAATTCCAACTTTCCCTATAAATTCATGCCTCCACCTACACAATTTCCACACAATTCTCGCCATAGATACGAGCCACGTGCGGAGGAACAATTGGAGCAACATCAAATGCTCCTAGCTAAAATGTGGAGCATCGAACAATAGCTATCTTCCGTAGTGTAATTTTTTTTTCATTGTTGTATTTCGTTTCCTGTTTCATTTCAATTAAATAGATAAAAAATCCAAAAATTGTATTTTTTTTAAAATTAAAAATAGAATTAATAAAATAATTAAAATCAAATTAAAAAATAAAATTGAAAATTGATTAAAAAAAATTAAAAATAATATATTAAAATAGAGAGAGCCCGGTAAGAGAGCACTTGGGCTGGAGGGAGTTTTTCGAAGAGAGTCCATCTCCACCGGAAAGTGGCCATGCTCTTACATTTTTCATGTGATTGTCAATCCATTTCACAGTTATCATGGTAAGATTCGTTATATGCAAATAAAAAAGTTCTTGATATATTTATATATCACCAGTCTTACCGTGAAAACCCTATATATTACTCCATCCGTCCCATTTATACATGGCTAAATTCTATTTTTGGACGTCTCATTCATTACAGGTTATGTCTGAAAATGGAAATGATTAGCCCAATAAAACAAATTAATAAAGGTCGTTAATGGCCCAATTAAATTTTCTAATTTTACTAACATATTTTCACTTGCATATTCAATTAAATTTAAATTATAAATATAAATCTTTAATTAAAACATATAATACTCTCATTTTCCACAACTAATCTAGATTTTCTTAGTTTTCGTACCTAAGAGTTGAGCCTTTATGAATGAGAATGAGAGTATTATTTATATGTTTTTATAGATGGAATTATTATTATTTTTTTTTTGCAATCATTTTTTTTATATATATTTATTTCTCTCACAACAGCCTTTGATTTTGAGAAAATCCAAAATCCTAATTCTTATGTCATAATTAATTCTCATATGATCCCACATAGTACATATGTAAATGTATATAAAGGTCGCAGTTACCACATTTTATTGCTAGCGATATGGTAAAAGCTACAGATTGCCCTAAATATTTCAGAATTAATTTGGAGGATGAAACGTGACAAAAAAAAAAAAAGTCACAAATCTTAAAAGCAAGTCAAATATATTTGCGATGAAAGTGATGTACCTATTTAACGAATTTATTGAATTTGGAGTCATGAACCCAAAAAGTGACAAGACACATCATCTTCCATTCTTTCTATATACATGAACAGCGAAATATCAATGCCAGGGGTAGGTATATTAAAAAATTTCGCCGTAGCGATACAGTATCGAAAATTTTCGGTATGCACTTTTTCATATCATTACAATACCGAATTTTTTGTATACCGAATATCAATTTTCGGTATACAGAAAATTCAGTATGGAACAAAGTCCATACCAATACCGTACCGATTTTTCGATATACTGTACTGAAATTTGATATTTTAGTATATTGAAAAATCGAATATTATACCCGAAAAAAATTCTAAAAGTGTTTATGAAATGTTAGTGTCTTATAATATCTACCTGTTACATCTTTAACAAATGTAGATTAATTTCACAATATTATTTATATTATAGTACATTGTTGTCTTTGTTAGTACATGTATTCTAATATTTGATTGCTAAAGATTAAAAGACAAATCACGTGTATTATATTTTTAATGTTTTTAGATAATACTAACATATTAAAAATTAGTTAAATAATTAAAGATTTTTTAAGATTGTATTTAAATTTGAAATATTCTCAAAATAAAATTAGAATATAATTAAGATTAAAAAAAATATGTAATTTTTTTAGGCAATTTTTAGCATATACTGAAAATCGGAACATTCGGTATCTCGGTATATACCAATTTTTTCGGTATACTGAATCTTTGGTATTGACCGATATACTGCGGTATCGAAAAACTCATACCGTTACCGTACCGAAAATCTTGGGTACGGTATTATACCGTACCGAAAAGTTCGGTATACCGCTAATTACGGTATGTTCGGTATTTTTCGGTACGGTATGTCCGGTATACTTTTATTTTGGTAAATTTGTCCACCCGTAATCAATGCAAATATTAGGGGTACTACCATTTATTGGTCTATATCACTAGCAGTTTTTTTAAAGATTATTATTATTATGAAAGAATGCACGTAAGTGAATTATGAATGCATGTGACTCTTTTTCTCTGTGCTTTGTTTGTGGTGTGATACTACATTAAATTGGAATTGCGTACAAGTCTTATTAAAATTGGGACAAGAGCAGAAAAATGATAGCTAGCTTATACTAACTCCATCCCTTATTATTAGTCTCATTTACTTTTTTGATTTTTTTGGCACGCATTTCTATCGAAACTTAGTACGGTTTTAAATATAATTTTGAAATATTCTTTTTTTTACGGGATACTATAACACTCATAGTATCCTGTAAAAAAAAATATATTTCAAAATTATATTTTAAAACTCATACTAGGTTTCAATGAAAATACGTGTCAGAAAAGTTAAAAAAATAAATAGGACTAATAGTGGGTGATGGAGGTAGTATATGGAAATGGAAATACTACTATACTGAGTATACACTAGTGTAAAATCCCTAACCACAAGCTTGTGGAGATTCATTGAACGCGTCATCATTTATATTTATACACGCACGTGTGTCTTCTCCTTCTTTGCACCCTTCATTTCATTAATGCTCTTTATTTCATTTTTCTTTTTCCTCTGGAAGAAGTGCTCTGCTCCCCAGTCCCCATTTATAAATAAATGTATCACGTATAACAAACAAACTTTTCCCTATTCCCCAAATTTATTTCGCACGTCAAGTAAGATTCGAACTCGAGACAACACATACACCCAAAATTACATTTTACTAACTCTTATAGCGTATAAGGCGTTACTAGTTAAAAATGTTACTCCAAATTATGTTGTCCTAATTAAAGCTGATGAGAACTTGGTCTAGTAAAGTAAAAAAAGAGAATCAACATACTCAAACTACTTCATCCCATCGAAAATTCGAAATACTTCACATGAGTAATTCCAATATATTCATTCATTTTAGGGAATTGTAATTTGTGTTTTTATTAATATTAATAGCAATTAAAATTAAATCGTAGTACTAACATCATTCATCCTCACATGCATCACGAGTGGCATAACAATCAATTAGTGTGTGTATTATATGTGGTACATATTGCAGTTCTGACTTCTGACTCTCATTATGTACCAACTGAACAAGTCATCAATTCTTTTGTCATATCCCTCTTCTACAATTACCTCTCATAATTCTTATTTTCCAACAATTACCTATCATAACATATATACTACTCCCTCTATTTTTTCTGAAATGACTCACTTATATATTATATACCTCACATATTGAATATAAGCGAGCCACTTTAGAAAAAAAACGGAGGGAGTAGATGAGAGATTTGGATTTCAGAGATTTTTTTTATAAATTTGTGTTAGTCTAGCCGTAGAGTTAGTATCTAATACCTCCGTGGTAAAAGTCTTTGATTCAAACGCTCGGTGCGATCTTTAAATTTAATGTTCTCTCTATTTTTAAAAATCTTCTTAAAACATTTTCACCCAATTTTTTTTAAATTGGTGTTCATGTTGTTTTTCTTTACCTGTTTCCATATTCACTGAAAAATTGTACAGGATGATCTTATTTGGATCCATTCCAAGATATGTTGGATCCGACTTGTCCATACTTCCCAACTCAACAATTCGTAGCAGAAAGTCATGCAATAAAGGAGATCATACACCACGTTAACCATTATGAGTTGTCAATATCCCTTTTTCTTTATATACTTTCAAATTTTAATTCTCCCAAATATTCCAATTTTAATTCCATTTTTGAATATGTATTCCACATCATATTAGCTGCGGGGCTTACCACTTTCCACATCAGCAAATATTAGCATGAGTACTTTTTATAGGATATCACATTTCAAACCAGTAGTCTACAATAGACATGCCCTCAGAATTTGCAGTTAACGAAAATAGAACGGAGAGCAAAAGAACTCATTCAACCATATATATAGATATAAGCATACGATGCCAACAAAACCATAAAAGAATACTACGTACAAGCACAGTAACGGAGTTCTGCAGAAAAATCCGAGAAGAGGCAAAACTTGAATTGCAATCAATGAGATCAAGAGTCTAACCAGTTAACGAAGTGTGACCATCATGAGCAGCATTGTTGAATCAGTCGATGGCGATGATGAGGAAGCCCACAGAAACATACATGAGTAGGACTGGATAGAGAGCGAGGGCTTTCCTCCTAGGTCCCACAGCGCTGCTCATGAAGGGATATGCAGCCCACGAGCTCCATGCCAAAGTCACAGCCACAACCACTACTTTAATTATAACGTTGTCCTTCAACATGCAGATCAGAGCACCGATATCCAAAGGGAATAGGCAGTATCCAAGAAGACTGAGGCTCTGAAAGAAGATGATGTGACCTCCCTGAAACACGCACAAAATAAACACGAGAAAAATGAGAAAGAAGGCATTAGTTCTTCCATGAGAACTTGCACATGTTTGATTTGTACAGCTGCAACAGCTGTGTCTGATGCTAAAGGTACTAACTTCAGTTGTTCCATGCTCGTGGATGTGTGTGCATGTGAAGAGAGAGAGAGAGAGATAGAGTTACCAGCAGCAACACATTTAAGGTCAGAATTACAGCGCCAGCCGCGAGAAGTGCAAATGCAACAGCAAAAACTTCAGACTGGAAACAATCATAAATTGAATAAATTCATCAAAATAATAATAATAATAATGAAATAAAATAAAATAAAAATTGAACGAAGATCACGAATCAAAAGTGACAATATTTTCAAGTTAATTATTTGGAGGACTTTGCCAAACATAACTTTCCGAAACATTATTCCCCTGCTTTTACCATCCTTTTAGTTGATCAAAGATTCCATATTCTAATTTCTACCCAAGGGAAGCACAGTACCTAACAAGACAAAGGCCAAAATAAGAAACCGACACTCATCCAACATCCATTTCAGTTTTCACCTACTCAAATGTTATTGAAGTTAGGAACAGTACAAACTCAATTGACAAAAGCAGGTATTTAATGCAGCTCCGGGACATTTAGGAATTTGATTCTTGATTTTACTGGCAGACCATCCTATATGTTTTATTACTCATCGTACTATCTTTAAAGCAAGTCATGTCGCATTGGACAGCAAGTGTTGGGATTGAGGCCTGTGAAATTGTTTATATGATAGCAAGCAAAGAGAAATGTCGAAGAAATTGGAAATATAAGTTGGAAGTGACATTCAAAGGGAAAAGGATAACATGACAAGATAATAAATTGGTATGCATTCTGATACTAGAAAAAGCTTAAACAATTAGTCTCAGTTCAAAACAATGAGAATAAAAAGAAAACTATTTCAGAAGAAACTTTTATCAAAGAAATTGGAGATTTCTATTGTCTTTCGAAACAAAAACTGAAACATAATAATAACTTAATGTCAATGATCAAGCCGAGGCCAATATAAGTAGCACATAAAAGAAAACAAAGAAGATGTACAAGCTTGAGATCAGCACTTCAAAGCAGGAAAGTTTGTGAGCTGGTTTCAAGTTTTTTTTATTGGGATGAATTAGCCAAATATAAACTGCAAACAATCATTATATTAGCATATTTTAAATAAAAGGCAGAAAAATGCATGCCAGGACCTTAAAGGCAAAAAAAAAAAACTGGAATTCATATAGCATATAGAACAGTAAATACCAAGTTGGGGATTATAAGATCATGGTGAATAAACCTTTTCTCTTGCAATTAGCAATGATTCAATAATGTTATTTTGATCAGCGAAACATGGCATATGATACAACTACGAAGCATTTACTACGGTTAGGTGACTTTATATACTTACGACTCACTCAACACTTCTCTGTTGGAATATAGGCGCTAATTAGCTGGCTTTTGTACATCTTATAGAGAACTGCTTTAAGAGATGTCAATGTAACATATGGTCTAGTTATTATAGCTGAGTCGAAGGGAGTTGGAGGTTGGGGTGGGGCAGGTGCAAATTAATAAAACTCCATAAGAAGCCTGGGAATGGTGAAGTCCAAAATGTTAGCGGTTAAGAAGGCATATATTAATGCATTCTAGGCTTCACTTGAGCCTCAATTCATAGGGTAATCATCAAGAAGAAGCAAACAGGGTTGTCACTCAGATGGATTATGAAAACATCGAGCCCAGGGACATCATTCAAGACTTGTGCCTAAAATAAGCATACTTATGAAAGTAGCGCTACATAACCAGCATATGGGAATTTAATTAGTTTAGTGATGGGACTCGCCTGATTGTTCCTCTTAACACAAGCATTGATTAATCACAGTATTGCTCTTAAATTACTTTTGAGTTATTGTGGTATATTCAAGACCAGTTTAGAGAGACGACCAAGATGCTTCTGATGTTCCACTCAGTTACAACCTATCAACATATTACAACGAGTAAGATTTCAAATGCTTCATGGCATGAAAGGGCACGTACAAGCCAAGAACTCAAGCGTACACTCCCCATACCGTACTACTACAGATTTGGCTATTTCAAACCAGATACAATCTAATCAACTCGTGTCTGAAAATGGATATAGCAACTACCTCCATCCACAAATTCTATATGAAGATTGATGATTCACAATAACGGTTATTTTAAAGTTCAAGATTCACCAGAAGCCCTAATTCTATTTCCTGCAACAAATCGCTCAGAAAACACAAGTGGCGTCACACTTCTATAATACTAGAGAGCTCCCTCTAAGTAATCGCATATGAAATCAAAACAATACCCGATCTATTAAAATCTACGAATCTATCATGCAAGACGCACATTCGTTATTTTTGTAATCAAAAGGCACTCGCACAAAAAATCCACAAAAGATCGGTCACTGCAGAACCAAATTACCTCCAAAATCAACAATATAAGCTTACCTTCCTAACGGAAGCAGACCACGAGAGAGTGAGGCCGAGGAAAACAATGAAGAAAAACGGCCCCCAAAGATCCCAATCCCTCAATGCCTTCCCCGGATCCTCTCTGTATGGATTGGGGAAAACGACCAGCTTCAAATTGCTCACGATCCTCGACAAATCCCTCTTAACAGTATCCCAAACAGGCTCCGTCAGCGTATTCTGGGGCGAACCGAACCCGGACGACGCAATTCCACCGCTGCTGCTGGCGGATCCAATCGGCGGCAGAACGGGGGGTTTAGGAGCTGTGGAAGCGACGGAGGGGACTGGAGTTGGTTTGGGTGCGGTCGGAGGGGGGAGATTGGAGGGGATGAAGGCGGGAGGAGGTGGCCCAGCGGAGGAGACCGGGATGGAGGCGCGTGGAGGAGACGGGGGGCGAGCGGGGAGGACGGGTGAGGGGTTGGAGTGGATGAGGTTCTCGATCTCGTCGATGTCCGATTGAGAGCTCGGATGCAGCGGGACTGTGTCGCTGTAAGACATTGCAGCGGATTTTTTCCAGCTGAATCACGGCGGCGGTGTTTGTCGGTGGAGGAGGAGGAGGAGCCGGAGAGTGATGCGGGATTTTGCTATTTTTCTTCGGATTAAATTTAATTCTCTTTTTTATTTATTATTCTTAAGATGGAAGCAAGGAAGTCGTGATGGCGTCAAATGGACTACTTAAATCTTAAATCGAAAGGTCTTAACTCAAATATTTAATGTATAATTTATTCTGCATAATGGTGATCTTAAAATTTTAGGATCAAATATATAAATAAAAAAATATATATCGGAAATTTCTATTTACGAATGTTTTTAGCCTAAGAGGAGTAGTAAATTAGCTTCGGGACTAAAAGTAGACCGAGAAAAAGAAAATAAATTTCTATTCTGAGTCGAAGTCTTTATTAGAATTGTAACTCTACTCTCTTATTATTGTAATTGTATTCGAAATCACACTAATAATTTTATTTTTTAAAACTGGACAACGTCTTCAGACGTAATCACTTCGTGACTAACTTTGATAAACAATTTTCGTATATATATATATATATATATATATATATTATTTTTCATATTTATTTCGGCTAATTTTCGCAACCCCCGCGATTTGGGTTGTTGCTTCGCTAAAATGTCAATGCAGAAGGCCCATTATAGCATGTTGGAGTTTTTCTTTTACCATCAATCATTACATTTTTCGTCCAATTGTTTCTACCTCAATTTCAATTTTGTAAGGATTGGTTTGGTCGTTCAATACCTCATGAGCAAATAAATTTTTTTTCCTCCAATCAAAGTGCGTGGAACAAAATTTAAATGTTGAGAATAATAAAGGAACACAAATGGAAGAAATATGTCAATAATAACTTCAAAAAATAATACATGCACCTTTATTTCTTGGATCACTAAAAGCACAATTTAATTAATTTGCATAATTGGGAAGTCAATGACTTGAAATTCAATCAAGAACTACATAAATCATCTTACATGGAAAAGTACCTCATTAATTTAACATGCTAAGATTCCAATCGAGTGACCATAACGTTAGGCTAAATTAAATTATTATTAATTTTCCGATCCTAGCTCTTTTCCCTTTCCTTAAGCCTCAAAAGCACAATTCTCGCTTCGTCTCAAACGAAAAAGTCCATATCCTCACTCCATAACACGATTTTCGCCAACCAAAATCTTTAAATTCAAGTAAAACCCCCACACTTTAACTCAATCACAATCCTCTTCACGTTCATTTCATTTCCTCTTTTACTCCCACATTCCCCTCCAAACAAAGTTCATGTTGCCACAACAATGAAGCCGGGTTCACTACTCGACGGCCGCCGCTTCGTCGCTACATGCTTCCTCCTCATCGTCTCCTTCTGCATCATCGCCTCCATCAACGAACTCCGCTTCGAAAGCCTCGTGAACTTCGGGAAATGCGCCATCAACTCCCAAACCCCCCTCGACGATGACCAACCGCCGCAAAGTCAAAGTCAAAGTCAAACTCGCGACGAAGAACTCAGGATCCTAATCGGAATCCTAACCCTACCGGACCACTACCACAAGCGCCACTTCCTCCGCCTCGTTTACGGCACCCAGTCCCCCACGGGGGCCCGCGTCGACATCAAATTCGTCTTCTGCAACCTCACCAAGGAGGACCAGAAAGTCCTCGTGGCACTCGAGATCATGAGGTTCGATGACATCATCATCCTCGACTGCCACGAGAACATGAACAAGGGGAAAACCTACACCTACTTCTCGAGCCTACCGGAGATGCTAACTGACGGAAACTCAACGGAAAATAAACCCTACCCACCCTACCACTACGTGATGAAGGGCGACGACGACGTCTACTTCAGGCTCCAAAATCTCGTCGACTCGCTGACGCCGTTACCGCGAGACGATCTGTACTACGGGTACGTGATCCCGTGCCCTAGCATGGATCCCTTCGTGCATTACATGTCAGGGATGGGATATCTCGTGTCGTGGGATATCGTGGAGTGGATAAGGGAGTCGGAGGTTCCGAAGAAGCATCTAGAAGGGCCGGAGGACAGGGTGTTCGGGGACTGGATCCGCGACGGCCGCCGCGGGAGGAATAGGTACAACGCGAAATGGGCGATGTACAACTACCCGGAGCCGCCGACGAGGTGCACGCACGAGCTGTGGCCCGACACGGTGGCGGTGCATCTGCTCAAGACGCAGGAGAAGTGGATTACGACGTTGAGTTATTTTAATGTTACCAAGGGTTTGAAACCCTCTAAGCTTTACCATATACCGTGATTATGGTATGGGTAATTCTTGTTATTTTGTATTATTATTGTTATCAAAAAAAAATTCTATGGGGAGACTATTGATTCTTTTTAATGGAGTGGTTGGCTGTTTTTATTCATATAAATCATCGATCTCTGTCCCAATCTTAGTTTCTCAACCTTGTTTTAAATTGAAAAATTATGATTTTTATGCATTATTTTTTTCAAATTTCATTATCATATTTATTTAGTTTATAATTAATTTCGCATTTAATTTTAATTTTGTTAGTAAATTAATTTCTAATCAGATTAATAAATTCTAGTTAATAAACATAAAATTAATTAAATAATATATATCATCTCGCAATGCCAAAGTTGGAGCATAGGATATGATGCTAGTTAATTTCATTGAGTGCATGGAATAGGTTGAATAAATTTCCCTAAAACAGTGTAATATACCTTGATTTAATCGACAACTAGTGTACCGCCCGTCGAAATTCGACGGATCATTTATATTATAATTTTAAAGTGAAATTTAAAAGATAATCCAATTATTTATTTTAAATTGATAAAAAAAATAAAAGTTCATTTTAAAATATTAATATGAAATTATATCAAAAGAAAAAAAAGTAAATGCGAGACAATATTTTACATTTAGCATTACTTATTTGCATTATCAAGCCGTCCATTTCACGGTAATAGAAAATTAGATTAATAAATTTTTTTGAGTAGTCCTATTTATTCAAATTTTATTTTTTCAAAAATGTTCGTCATACATGTCATAGAAAAATAGATTTAATAGTGATATTATTTTTAGGCATTTTCGTTTGATGCCTAGCCGCCCGTTGTTTGGTTCAACCATTTGAAGTTAACATTTGTCGAAAGTTGTATGCATTTTTAAGTAATCTTTTTTGAGTTGTTATATTTATTTCAAAAGTCTGTCGTTGTTTGGGCCAACTGTTTTGATAGATAATATTTGTTATGTTGCATTTCTCAAGTTGAGTGGCTATATTCATTTTAAATATGAAGTCATCGGTTGTTTAGATTATCCTGAAGTCACCCGTTGTTTGGATTATCTGTCGAAGATATAATATTTATTGGTTAATTGTATTCATATTGAATATCAAGCCCTATCTTGAAGTCGCCTGTTGTTTGGATTATCCGTCGAAAATATAACTATTTATCGGGTAATTATATTCATACTGAATATCAAGCCCCTCATTGTTTGGTTCAATCATTTGAGGGTAATATTTGTTCGGGTAATTATATTCATTTTGAATATGAAGTCGCCCGTTGTTTAAATTATCCATTGGAGATATAATATTTCTCGGATATTTATATATATTTTGAATGTGAAGCCGCCTGTTATTTGGTCCAACCATTTGAGAGTAACATTTGTTGGCAGTTGTATTCATTTTTAATGTAATATTTTTTGAAAACTGTGTTGCTCGTTGTTTGGGTCAACGATTTTGAGTGACAACATTTGTTGGGTTGCATTTCTCAAGTCGAGTATTTATGTTCATTTTGAATATGAAGCTGCCAGTTGTTTGGATTATCTATTGGAGATACGTCAACTATTTTGAGAGATAACATTTATTGAGTTACATATAGTTATATTCATTTTGAATATGAAACTGTCTGTTGTTTGGATTACTATAATATTTTTTGGGTATAAACCTGTCCGTAGTTTGATATAAATATCGAATGATAAAATATTTAGCCACCCATTAAATTTTGAATATCAACTCACTCGTTATTCACAATAATAATAAATAAATAAATAACCATAGATTAATGAGGGTATCGTTTCTTGACTAATCAAACATGTTCAATTTTTTGTTATGTCAATGTACCCGTTATATGTGTAATAGATTAATGATGAACATTTTTCGACAATAATCACTTTATGTCAGATAAAAAAATATTAATTGATGTGATTATTAATGATGAATAAATATAATGATAAATGAATTTAATAATGAATAAATTTAACTCGTGGTACGTATAATACTTATTTAGTTAAAAAATATATATCTTAATTAATGATGCATATCTTGTATGAATGTCATATATTTTTTAATATTAATTGATTTGATGATGAAAATTTATGAAAATTTAGGAAAATTATATAATATGCATATATATGGAGATATATTATTATATAGTATTTATCTTGATTAAATTATTGCCTAATATAGCCAAAGCCATAAGAATTTAGGAAAATAATCATGAAAATTCTAAATAATTCCACGTAGGATGGAGATCCGTTTTCATATTATAAATAAATATAATGATAAATGAATTTAATGATGAATAAATTTAACTCGTGGTACATATAATACTTATTTAGTTAAAAAATATATATCTTAATTAATGATGCATATCTTGTATGAATATCATATATTTTTTTATATTAATTGATTTGATGATGAAAATTTATGAAAATTTAGGAAAATTATATAGAGATAATACACATTTTTGCCCACTTTCACATTGTAAAATCAATTTTTGCTTTGAAATATAATTTAATCAAATTTTACCCATATTTTAATTTGGAGGACAAAAATGCCCCTCCTTCCCCCTTAGGGTTGGTAGTAGCCTAGCCCAGCCCACCCTAGTCCGACCCGCCCGACCCAGTTGGCCTGGCCCGTCGGCCCGACCTACCCGGTAAACAATACTAACTGAATATAAACGTACTGCGTAATCAGTTACAATTTGATATTATCCATTTATCACTTACCACTTACAGGTAAACAGTACTTGTAGAATATAAAACGTACTGCGTAATACAGTTACACATAGACATTATTATTTACCACTTACCGGGTAAATAGTACTAAATGATAAAAAAAACGTACGGTGTACTTGCACATTTCAGAAAAAAAAAAACTAGAATTTTTTTGGGCCGGGCTGGGCTGATCGGGCCGGGTCGGGTTTCTGGTTGGGCTGCCGGGTCAGGTCGGGTTGGGCTGGGGCTGGGCTGGGGTTGGGCTGGGTTAGGTTGGGTTGGGTTGGGAGAGAGGAAGGGAAGAGAGTGGGGCAAGGGTATTATTGTCAACCCCACCAAAATATGGGTAAAATTTGTGTTTTTTATATTCCAATGCAAAATTTGATTTTATAATGTGTTTTTGGGTATTTTATTTTTTTGCCTCAATTATATAATATGCATATATATGGAGATATTATCATAATAGTATTTATATTGATTAAATTATTGCCTAATATAGTCAAAGCCATGAGAATTTAGGAAAATAATCACGAAAATTCTACATAATTCCACGTAAGATGGAGATCCGTTTTCGTATTATATATATATTGATACTGTTACAGTTGCAATTATTTCATAAAGATTTCGCATATAGGAAAATAAATTTAACGACCAATAAGAGCACTCACACCAGCGCCCTTATGGCTAGGGTGCGCCTCTGCCGCCTGCGGGCGCAACTCCAAAATTGCCGATAGAGCCCATCCCGAGCGCGAATCCGCGGATGCAAACAACCCACTCCTTCCCTTGCCGGGCGAGGCCATGTGGCGATACCTGTAATTTATAATTTGATCTCTTAATATGATACATGTAAAATATGCCCCTCCAAATCTAAACATTCATAAATGTCCCTTTCCATTAATTTAAGAGTTATTGACAAAAGAATTCCTAAACTTTGACCACTTTCATTGTAATTGCCTAAAATTTGACCTTGCAAATTAATACGCAAATTTTTTGATCTGTGCAATTTTGTACCTACATTTTTTTTCCGGCGAGTATGCTCCAACGTTGCAACCAGATTCAATTATGTGGCACAGATCGGCGTCAACTTAAACGACACCGTTCCAATTTAAATAAAACGTCGTCGTTTCTCCACCTCTTCTTATGATGACACATAATTAGGGTTTCATTCTTCATTCTTCTTAATTATCGATCTTCTTCTTTTTCTTCTTCTTACATTGATACCCACCTTAGGACTAGGAGCTATGATAAATTGGATCATGTTTACATCCCTTCTTGTTCTGTCCTTGCTTAACACTTCTGGCAAGTTATTTGGACTCCATTCTTTCTTAGTCTGGTTGGATTTTTACGGTTTCCCTCACAAGGGTTTTTTTTAGGGGGGTGGGGGTTCTTCCCGACATCTTTTTGGCAATAGGTGGTAGAACTAATAATTCAAGTTGGAGACATTCTCTCGTCAGAAAGAAATTGTGGGTATAAAATTGTACCTATCAGAAAGTTTGCGTATTAATTTGCGATATGTCAAACGTTCAGACAATTATCATAAAAAGTGGTCAAAATTTAGGTATTTTTATATCAATATTCCTTAATTTAATATTATATTGGGTCACACTTACACAAACGATATACTACTAATGGACAAAAATACTCATTTTGAGAAACAAAAACATTATTAGTGCAAAAAAGAGTAGCAAACCCCATTGCTATCCGCTGCATGGTATTTACCCATAAGCAAACCGCCCATATTGGTGTTAACGTTAGCATACAATGCAATAACCTCAAATGGGCTAATTTAGAAGTGTCATATAAACAATAACTCATTTAAATTTAAAAAAACACACACACACACACAATGGTAAGGTTCTTAAATAAAAATTCTTGCTACTTTTTAAGGGTCTCATTTCTATATAGTCTATTTTTTTATTCAAATAATTACCTTTTATTTTATTGGTCTGGGTCCTATTTATTTTTAAGCACCAAGTTCTTATTTAAGAATTTATGTTCTTATATTGGCATCTTCAATGAAAAACAATTTTTAAACATCTAGTTTTTAATTTGCTGCATGCACAAGAACCCATGCATTGGACTTGCTCTTAGCACTTTTCGGGGCATTTTGTGGGGAGGTTCGAACATAAATTTTCTTAATAGTATTTTTTTAATTATACAATTAATTCAATATAAATATTCTAAAAAATCATACACGCATAAATTGACAATTTAATTAATCACACAAACATAAATTAATCATTTTTTTTTCTCCATCGGAAAGGAATAAATTAATCATTTATCCAACACAAACTATTGAAATTATAGTTGAAATTAAACAAAAATAATAATTTAGTACGTCTTGTACGCATAAATCGACAATTTGAATAACCAATTAAACATACATCAATCATTTTTTTAACAGAAATTATTCATATTATACAAGTAACTTAACACAATTTTTCAAAAACTTTTGACATTCAAACTGCCCCACGTAATCTACCGGAGGGTGCTCACCGTCGGCAATGTTTCATCAGCCATTAACACTTTTCACGGTTTACATCAAGCGGTTTGTGTGGGTGGTTAAAATAATGAAGAAGGGTGTGAAAATTTGAGAGAATCAATGTCGGCAATCACTAATAGTTTAATAAAAGGGGTATTTTTTTATTTAAAAGATTGAAATAGGGCATTTTTTACAGACATTTCAAAATGGGGTATTTTGAATTTACGAAATTTTTATTTTTTTTAGTCAATTAGTTTGGTTTTATTTTAGTGATCTTTTCAAAATTAAATTTTTATGGAATGTTTCTTTATGACAAAAAAACAAATGTTTAGGTAAAATAAGGGGTTGTTTTACCTTTCAAATGTTGTGTCGCATACCCAACCAACTAATGAAAAATACTTTAAAGAAGTATTATAATTTATTATATAAACAAAAAGTTACGTAAGAAATGTAATATTTCAATTTATAATGGTATACAAATGTCTACTTCTTACAGTGCATATCTACAAACAATGACAATCCGTAAAATATAGTAGAAATATTGGGGGATATTTATGCACAAATTACAAATAATTTATTTTCGAATTTCAAGAGTAATTTTTAATAGTGGCTGGAAATGTCTCGTGATGATATGTATAGAAAGAGACAAAAAAGACTTTAGTACTACAATTTTCAAAACAAATGTCAAAACAAAATTGGAAATCCAAGAATAGAATTTCTCATAGCAAAAGGAATCTTTTGTGGAATCATCACATGCTGCGAATTTGGATAACTCATGATGCACACAAATATTATTATTTGAAGCATAAAACACAGAATAATCATGGCAAAGGTCCTTTGAAGGGAGCAGAAAAGAAGCTAAAAAAAAAAGAAGTGCTCAAACAACTTGTCAAATTAAATCTGGCTACAGCAATGAAAGCAACTGTTGGTAAATAGAAAGAAAATACACAGTTTCAGAATCTGAGAAGCAATGGAACTATTTTTTTCCTTTTTCATGCCAATGAATGTCATCATCACAGCAAAATAAGGAAAAATAACTGGTGGTAGGGTTTAAAAAATTGGAATTGGTTGAGTTGACAATAAAGAAAGAGCATGGGATAGAGCAAAAAAAAAAAAAAAAAGAGCATGCATGGGATACACCTCCACCAACTAGAGCTTTCTCCTATTAACAAGTCAACAACATATTTCAAAGCATCACATGACAAAATAACACTAACAATATGTTTCCAGAAGTTCTCAACTATCAAATATATGTACTGAATAGAAAGCAAAGCTAATAAACGAAGTATTTAGGTAACCAAGTATTAAGCTACATGTAAGTTGTAACAATGCTCTATGCATTCAATTAAGGGCATGTTTGGTAGGGGTGATATCTTGAGATAGACCAAGATATCACCCCTTATCATAGTGTTTGGTTTCCATGTTACAAAATAAAGTAAGCCCGTGATATCTCTCCGGCCCGAGCTGGCCCGAGCTAAATACACTGTTTTGTCTTCAATTTCTAACATGGCTTCCCCCCCATAGTGAATACGTGACTAAACAGTAGAAGCTTAACCCATTTTAGCCTTTTGCTCTACCTGCATCAACTCCGACCCACAGCCAACTCCGGTCGCCGCCGCCGCCTCCTCTTCTACCCTCGGCCACCCCCTCCTCTGGCCTCGGCCGCCGCTTCCTCCTCTGGCCTCGGCCGCCGCCGCCGCGCTGCTGCCCCTCCGCCCCCGCACCGCCTTCTCTATCTTCTTCCCCACAGCAACTCTACGCGGAACCTGTGACACTACGCGGTGGAATCGCTCTTGATTTCGTGTTTTCTTTCAAAGTTCAGACGGTGGAGCGAGAGGTTAGAGAGAGAAAATGCTCAGAGGAAAGAGGAGAAGTTGAAGAATTTAGAAGTGGGAAACATCAACATTCATAAGAGTTCAAGAATATGGAGATGCTATCAGTTACTAGCCATGCATAGCCTTCACTCATCATTCCTGCAGCATTTGCAAGAGCGAATAATCAGGAGCCTAGCTTCGGGTTCATGTGCACCAGAAACACCCTAGTTTGCTTAGCCTTCGTTGATTCTTGATATAACTATTCTCAGCTAATAAAGGAATAGCAGCCATATATGTGAGTTTGATGTTAGAATCTTGGAATTTTTTAATAGTATGAGACAGAAACTGATTCCCAGATTCCGTATCTTCATACAAGATCACAGCTTCAGACCATCCGAATCTCAGACAAATGGCTGTAAGAGCTTCTGCTTGTACCGAATCATCCAAATGCTGTCCTAAAAATGAAGCTACTCTGATTATAGGATAAAGCTGAGCTTCTTGAAGCAGATTCCCCTACAGCAGCAGCAATATCTTCCTGCATCGAACCTTGAGTCCCTAAAATCGCCACAACTTCTTCATGCTGTAATAACTCAACAACTGCATAAAACAGCAAGACATAAAAAAAGAAGTCAATCTTATTATATATTAATGTAAGTGACAAGAAATCTCAAGAAACCAAGTCTATACCTGCCAAGTTAAGATCAAGAGTGTTCTTAGCAATTAGCATCCTTCTTCACAAGTTGCAATCTTGTTTGATAATTCGAATGCGATGAGTAGAAATCTGAAACTGCCATATCCATGCACATGCTTACCATAGCGCCAAAAGATGAATTCGTGTCAACAACTACTCTTACTGGGACTGGTATTTGCATTTGGTTCGAGACTTGAGCGCAAACATAGTTGAGACGAAAAATATGATCAAGAGAAGAAGAATGTGAAAAAGTGAGAAGTTTATATGGCTGAGTATAGTCATTTTTCACATGATATATTCACCAAAATAATGCAGTTGCATCCATATATATGGGGTTGCACTATGACAACACCAAAGTCATGTAAAACCGCAAGTCAAACTTCCCAAATTTCTTGGAAAATTCTCTTATTTAGAGGTTGGCTCTACATTTCAACTTAACAACTAAATAAAAAGTCTTTCAAAACTATATATATTCACCAAGTCAACTGCTAAATTTTTAAATAAGAGGTCTTTGTGCTTGCGCTGTGCAAATGACAGCTTTGCTTATTTGAAGGGCAAGAAAGTTAATATTATAAATTTGAAACAGCAAGAATAACAAGGAAAGAATGACAATGATATATGTGCGGTTTTTATTAAATGAACAAACATATATAATTAACTACATCTTCATTTTCAACTGTTTTTGTACATTTCCTATGAATTTTTTACACGGAAGACTCAATCACATTATTTTGCACTGCTTCATGAAAGACCTTTCCAGAGGACAAAATGAGTCTTGAAATCTTAATATTTATCAAATTATGTATTACATGGTTTGCCTTTGACAATCAAATTTGTATTAAAAAAATAAAATTGACCCTTAAGAAACACAGAGAGTAATTTACATTTCATGCAAATAAAATTATTGTTATCAACTTGAATTTACAAATACAAGTTGGAACTATCCCCTACTCAATTCAATCCCTTCACCTGCATTTTGAGCAGCATTACTCGGCTCGTTTTCCGGGGCCGTTTCTAAAACTTGTGCAGCTTCACCACCACCTTCTCCGTGAGGAGGGCTGCCGTTTCCATGAAAGCTCCCATCACCATCTCCAACAGAACTCATAGAGTGAAGTGATGGAGTCCTTACAGTACTAAAGCAACTTTGGATAAAACAGTGTGTTGCATGAGTGAGTTTTTGTCCAATCGATGTGGAGGAGCAGAAGTGTGATATCCCACTTATTTATTAAGTTAAATCTGTAATTATTTACCTTAAGGGTCCGTTTGGTATCCATATACGTATATCAGGTATGAGTATCAAAATGGTCCATACCCATACCATGTGTTTGGTATATCAGTATATGAAAATTCAATTGATATCTTTGATATACCCATTTCCCACTTTTAACATTCTTGGATATACTATTTTCACCACCGGTATCACTCTTTCTTCACATAAACTTTATATTTCTTTTTTGCTTCTCCTCTCCCAATTTCTTCGACTTTGCTCCAATTTTTTCAAGAACTTCACGATTTGTCGCTCATCATAAAATTAAAAAAAATTAAAAAAAAAACTTTTTTTTTAAAGTGGAAATTTGAGGTTTTTCTTCTTCCCTTGTTTCAATTTTATTTTCCCTCAATTTGAAACTGTACATTTAAATTTACGAATCATATTTCCCTTCGTTTTGCAAATTGTTTAACGTAATGAGGCTGAAATTTTATTTTCAAGCAAATAGGTATTTTTTTGCTTGTGATTGCAAGCCATTTTAATGGTGTAATTTTTTTGTAGCTTTTGCATAACTTACTATTATTTTTATGGATTTGTTAATGTCTTGGATTGTTTTTAGTTAAGAATTGTAAGTTTGGAACAAAGAAAAAGAACATATGAAGAAAAAAGAAGATAAGAAAGAAGAAATAAAGTACAAAATTAACTTATAATAATAATAATAATAATAATTATTATTATTATTATTATTATTATTATTAGTTAACTTTTATTTTAAAAAAAAACAGGATTTGATATCTGATATCGGAAGATATCAATCTCATACCCTTACCTGATATCTCATACCCATAGCCTCCCATACCCATATCTGATACCTGATATACTTGGTTGCTTGGTTGCTTTCGACTTTAGTGGTATTAAGGTTTGCAATGTGTTCTCTGTACTTGGAGTTGTAATTTAAAAGCAGGTTTATTTGGTTAAAAGATTAATGTTGTTGGTAAAAGGGTTCTTGTGCACAAAACGAGGTTGTCTCATTTTATTTCTTCTGTTTGTTTCTAGTTCAATTTTGAAGTTAAGACATTCTTCTTTCTTGTTCGTAAAAAAAAAAAACATTTTCTGCACAAAGGTTAGTTTATAATTTTTTGGTTGGTCTCTTCTACCGATTCTTTTCCTGATTCATTATATTTTGTTTTAATTCTAGATTCAGATTTGTGTTTCTAGTATATTTATTTTTTATTTATTTATTTTTTTTTTCCGCGAAAGATTCTAGTTTTATTAAAATAAAGTTAGGGTGTTTAGTATCTATCTAGAATAGAAATAAATCTTGCTTTTGCTTTTGATTTATCATATGTTTCGTAAGATCAAATGCAGGATATCGATCCTAAGCAACCTGGATATTCCATCAAGCCTTCCGTGAAGGGCGCCAACTACAAGAAATTCAAGAAAATGACTCCGATTTTCGACGATTCGGATATCTCAGATTCCTTTAAGCGGGGAATTGCAAATGAGAATGCGGATGCCGGTTGAGACAGGAGTCTGGTGACGGTAGATAACGTGTTCGACGAAATGTCTGAGAGAGTCGATGATCCAGGAGGCTCGCTAACAGCTAACCAGAAGCCCGTTGTGTGCGCAAGGTGTCACAGTTTGATGCACTATCAAAAGTTGAAGGACCCGAGTGGAGAACTTGTTACCCGATTTTGATCATACTGTTGGGAGGAGGTTGATGTCCATAAGCAGGGCAAGAACCGTGGTTTTATTAGTAGTGGATGCTTCTGATTTTGATGGTTCTTTCCCAAGAAAGGTAGCAACTTTGGTGTCCAAGACTATTGATGATAACGCAAGATCATGGAATGAAGGGAAATCTGGGAATATACCAATGATGGTATTAGTTGTAACCAAGATTGATCTTTTACCTAGCAGCATTTCTCCAGACTAGGCTCGAGTATTGGGTCCGTACACAAGCCAGAGAAGGCGGAGCAGGGAAGCTAATGAGTGTGCATTTAGTGAGTGCAGTGAGAGATTGAGGGGTGAAGACTTTAATTGATGATGTGGTTAACTTTGCTGGTGCAAGAGGTCACGTGTGGGCTGTAGGAGCTCAGAATGCTGGAAAAGGAAATTGATTAATGCAATAGGGAAGTGTGTAGGCATGAAGGGGACACATGTTACAGAGGCATCAGTTCCTGGTACTACCTTAGGTATTGTGAGGATGGAAGGAGTGCTTCCTGGGAAAGCCAAATTGTTTGATGCACCGGGGCTTTTGCACCCTCATCAGATCTCGACTAGGTTCACTGCAGAGGATCAGAAGATTGCTTGCACAGACAAGGAGTTGAAGCTAAGGACGTATAGGATCAAGGTTCATGTTCTTCTTTGAGATTGTTGAGATTGATGCTTTGATGTTGATTGCCCTGCTTTTTCTTGGTTTTTTATTTTTTTTTTTCCTTTTCAAAATCTACTTATGCTTATATTCTTCTAGCTTTGTTTTGTTATTTCTTGATGTTTGCTTGATTGTGCAATGTAAGTTGGAGATTAGAAGAGGGGTTGTAGCATTGTCATTTTTTATACATGTCAAGCTGTGGTCTTTGATGGTTTAAAGCATAGGTTATATTATGGTTTACGCTTTTTCTTCTTTGCTTTAGAATGTTCAATGTATATGTATGTAAAATGGACTTGAGAATAAAATCGGAGTATTTGGCCAAGATCCGATCTTTCTTTCCAAAATGATTATCTTAAAGGCTCTCTGTGTGTTTCACTGCTTCATGTTTATTTTCAACTTCCATTTACTGATTTCAATGGTAGAACATGACTTCTTGTTCTTCTTTTAAGATAAAATGGCAGCATTATCTCACAATGACAATCCACTAAGTTACATGTTAGAGTACCGTGCAAAATATATTGACGATAATTTTATCATGTTTTGCTGCAGGAAGGGAAGGGTATACAACTCATATTGGTGGACTATTCAGGTTAGATGTCGAAGAATCTTCAGTAGATTCTATCTACGTTACAGTGTGGACTTCTTCTCTGATTCCTTTGCATCTGGGGAAGACGGAGATTGCGTGCTCAATGGTGAAAGAACACTTTGGCCGTCAGTTGCAGGTATATAACATGCTACTTACAGTTTCAGAGATTGTGTCGAAAGTTGATCGAGCTAGAAACAAGCAAGATATGAAGAAGAGGAAGAGCGGTAGCTCAAAAAATTCAGATTCTTCAGCTTCGTCTGTGTCGAATGTTGATGAAATTCCGAACTCAAGAGGATTCAGTTGCAATTTCCAACTCTTCATGTTGAAAGCTGGTAGATCTCTCTCTCTCTCTCATATGAACACTCAGAGGGAGATGGAGATTTGGGAGGCTTATTTTTGTACTACTCCATATGGCTTTGTTTGGTTGAAAGTAGGGATGTCAATCTAGCCCGGAACCCGCGGGTTGACCCGAGTAACCCGAAAAAAATCAGGGTTAGGGTCGATTTTTTTCAGCCCGTATTCATTTTCGGGCTACCCAAGCTGACCATGTCGGGCTTCCGGGTTGCTCGGGCCGGCCCGGCGGGTTCCCGGGTCAGCCCGTCGGGCTATAGCTAATTAATATATAAAAAATGTAAAATTAAAAGAATTATTCCATAAAGGAATTACTTCAGCAGTTCAGCCCCTTAACCTAACGCAGAAAGCTAAAAACTGAAATACACACACAGCCGCTTCCACTAAAGAATTTCCCGACTCCACCACCACCCATTGACGGACGGCGAACACTTTTCGGCCACCAGGCAACTTGCTAAAACTCCAATTTCTGCCCAACAATTGTCTCGACATGTGAAGGTATTCAAGGTAACAATCTGAAAATGAGTTTAATTCAATGGCGTTTAGTATTGTGAAATTCTTGATTACATGTATTTAGTCAGTCCTAAACTGAGGAATCTTCAATACTTTGTGCTCTTTGCTTTGATTTCTACTCATTTTCGTCAATTTGGAACAATTGAAAGTTGATATATTTTTAATTTCTGCCTACATCTGTCGAGCCCAATTCTAGATTCTAGAAATTGACTATTAATAATTTAATAATATTTATTAGATTCTAGAATTGGCTATTAATAATGTTGCCCAAATAATCCTTTAGCCATTAAACCTTATGCAACAAGCTGCGAGTTTTAGTTTATTAATTTCTAATCATTCTTTCAAATTCTGCACATTAGTTCATTAGTTTATTAGTTTTAGTTCATTCCAACATACGAAAATTGAAGTTATCTAGTGCATTCTTTCAGTTCATTAGATTCTGCAGTTGGAATGAAAATGTTCAAGGGCATTTAGTGATTACATTTTTCTCATAAATTTTCAGATTGTCATATCTTAATATCTTTTAAGGATGGAAGAATCGGCTCCAATTATTATCCAAGAAAATGTGAATGATCCAGATGTGAAGATTACAGGTGAAACCAAGTCTACGAAGAAAAGAAAAGCTCCGGCATGGAATCATTTTACGGAGACAACTAACAAAGATGGAAAGGCATGCGTCAATTGCAATCATTGTGGCCAAGAGTATGTATATGAAGGTACTAACTATGGTACTTCAACTCTAAATCGCCACTTAGATAAGTGTAAGATGAAACCCAAATTTGGAGATGTGGCTGAAATGCTTCTTGATAATGAAGCTAAGTTAAAGGCTAAGAGTAAAATCATAGATCCCAAAATATGTAGGGATTGGATGACTAAGATTTCTATTGCGCATGATCTTCCACTGAATTGGGTTGAATATGGAATGATGAAAGGCTTCTTGAAGTATTTGAATTCAAATATTAAATTCATCACTAGAAATACTCATGCCTCTGATGTTGTGCATACGTATGAATCTGAAAAGGAGAAATTGAAGCTTAGATTGAAAAATATTCCTGGTAGGGTGTGCTTGACATCTGATCTTTGGACAAATACAGAAATAGACTTCTCCCAAATAAAGTGCAAGCTCTTATTTGCACACGCAACTGGTTGCATGGATATTCTGTAGATGGTAAAGTTTAATTATTTTGTCAAAATTTAAATTAATGATTTGCATAATATTTTAACATATTTTGTTCTTTTTAACTAGATGATGAAAGTTGTGAGCTCGAAGCCATTGATCGAGTTCAAGCACCTCCAAAGGTTGTTGATGTGGAAAGCCATGGATCAAGTTGAAGAATGTTATTCAAGTGTTTAATTTTTTTTGCTTAGAGATGAACTCGATGGTTACTGTTTGTGTTTTCTAGTTTATAGAGACAATAGTCATGCAAATGATGATGCTTTGGTAGTTATTTAATATGATGCACTTAGTATTATTAAAATATATGCAGATGGTACTTTGGTGCTATAAACTTTTGTCTACTTATCTATTCGTTTAATTTATTCTTTTAATTTAGAGTGTTCTCTATTTTTTTAAAAAAAAAATAGTGTAGCCCGATGGGCCAACCCGGGCCCCGGATTTTAGGGTTAGGGTCGAGATTTTCTAGCCCGAAAAAAAATCAACCCGAATGGGCCCGGACCGAATAACCCGAAGCCCGACAGGGTTGACCCGAACCCGCTCGGGTTGGCCCGATTGACATCCCTAGTTGAAAGTATGAGACAGAGTCCGATACGTAATGTTTGGTTATATGTATTAAATTCTTTGCAATATTTATAATTTATTGCAGGAGGGTAAAATTATAAAAAAAAACTTAGATAGATAATTAATAAAAACTTTATATAATTGTGGCTTATCTCATCTAGGATATATAATAGTGGTAATGCATATATGTCAATTTAAGTAAGTGGACATTAAATTTTGTCTATCAACATAACAAACTCAAATTAAGTTCATCTTTTGGTTTTTGATCCCAAAATAACTCTTACTATTCTAAATTTAAATTTCAAATTGACAAAACTATATTTTATATTTCTCAAAACCATAATTTTTATTTTCACAAATATATTTCTCACAAATCTCTCTCTCTCTTTCCTCTGCATTTCGTTCCTCTATACTGCCGCTGCAACACCTCCGGCTGCACTTCCAAATCCAGCGCCGTCGCTGTCGAACCCTTCGCCTCCAGATCCGCGCCTCCAGCGCCGAGATTCATACACCACCAGCGCCGCGCTGCGGCTGTCTTGCCGTCTCATCCACAACGGCGCTTGCTGGTTCCAGATCTGCCACCGCCACCCCGCCTGTGTCGCCTCCACCGACCTCTCCTCGTTCTGCTGCGTCTCCAACTTCAGTTGTCGGCGTGTTCTCACGGTCGTTCTTCTCTATTTGTCACAGAGGAGGCGTGCGAGCATACGTATCAATTTTTGGTGATGATTAATTCGGAAACGGCGGAGCGTATGGATCTGCTCCTTGTTTTTTATTTTGATTTTGATTTTTTCAATTTTCTTCTTCTTCCTTTGTCTGATTTGTTTAGACGTATGAAACTTCTCCTTTCTCTTTCTTTTTTTTAATGTTTTTTTTAATGCTTTTTTTGATGCTGCTCCGCCACATTCAAGGCTTTTTGATGCCTTTTTAATGTTTTGATTTTACTATTCCTCCGCTACCTTTTTTTTATATATTTTTTTCGATTTTGTTTTTCTTTTTTCGATTCTGTTGTACTCCTTTTGTTTCGATTTTTTTTCCTTAAGAAATGGGAATATGAATCGAGATGCATTTTCGGAATGCCGTATGTTTGTTTGTTGTTGTTGTAGAGGTTAAAATTGTTGAACCTTATTTTTCAATTTTTTTTCTCTTTTTTTATTTTGTAATGTTTTTTTTTTTTTACACTAGATTGGGTTTGCTTTGGGCGCTGAATTGGGGTTTAATGGGCTATTTAATTCAAATAAACCCATTAGACCCAATTTAGGTTTAGAATTTTATGGTTTCATTTGGATTTTAAGCCGTTGGTATTGGAATGATGTAAATTATAGTTTGAATTGCTTCTTGGATTGTGATAGTACATTGGACTGAGTGCATTGAATTGGGCTCTAATGAGGCTATTTAATTTAAATAGACCCATTAGACCCAATTCAAGTTTAGGATTTTTATTGTTTCATTTGGATTTTATGCAAGAGGGATTTTAAACATAGCCTCCAATTCTCTCACCTTAGCCCCTATATAAAATAATACTAAAATAAATTTGTAATATACTATTATACCCATGTAAAAAAAATAAATAATTTTATTGAAAACAAAAAACTTGGGAGCCACACTAGAGGTGCCGACTTGTTACAAGAGAACATCTAAACCTCCACTCCTACATTACAGAAGGTTACCTTCTACACCAGATGATATACAAATTGTTATTTTCCAGTCAATGAAACTCACACACAGAGGCAGCAACTTCTCGCACTGAAACCAAACTCCAAATGCGGCACGTGACAACGTCATCAATCGATTAATCATTTCCTCCACAAGTTGCTTAATCGTCCAAGGTTACATTAAGAAACATTCCATGATTCACACAAGTTTTTCGAAGCCCATTCATCAAAACTAATGCTAGCCTCTGCGTCGCCTCTCACCAAGCACCAACTCCGAAATCGTCATTTAATTTCTTCTTCGATTTTCCTAAAGTCTCACTCTTTCCCTTCAAACATTACCGAGTTTTGTCACTTCCATACCACCCAACACGTCCCCACCCACCCTATCACTTTACTCCATAACCTATTAACCTTATCACAAACCACAAATATATGCTCCGCTGTTTCTGGCGCTTCCTTACAGCAGCAACACGTCGACTCCTGCTCCCCAATGATATTTCTCCTTCTCAAGTTCTCCTTCGTCGGAAGCCAATCTCAAACCAGTCTCCACATCATCGTTTGGACCTTAAGAGGAGCACAAGATTTCCAAATTTCCTTAAAGTTCATCTTCGAACGCCTCCCCCCTGTCGCGCTACTACCCCCCACCATTTCCTTGTAATCACAACATCAAAATTCTTATTGATTAAATCTTTGGTAGTCGAATTTGTAATAAACAATAGTAATAGGTTAACTACGACGCAACGGGACTTCTGGAATGCGGTCAATAACTCGGGCCCCACGCCCTCTCGTTACGAGTTGATCTTCATAACCAAGAAGGAGTCGATAGGCGTTTTCGTTGCTCAGGAAGAAGATCAAGAGGGGAAGTTTCCATACATCATCTGAATCGCGTCGTTCTCACCGGAAGAAAATTGAAATTCGACGACTACTATTAGCAAACTGTAAATTTGGGGTTGCTCTATACACACAGCCGAGGCTATGATTAAATTAAATTTGATGTTAAGGGGCTATGCAAGGGTATAAAAGTACATTTATAATTAATTTTATTATTATTTTATTTTGGGGGCTATAATGAGAAAATTGGTGGCTATGTTTAAAATCCCCCTTATGCAATTGAAATTGGAATAATGCAAATTATGGTACGAAATGCTTCTTGAATTTTGATTATCGACCGGATTGGGTGCGCATAATTGGTTCTAATGGGTCTATTTTATCTGTATAGTCACATTAAATCCAATTCAGATTTAAAGTTGTGATTTAGAGTTATAAAAGACTGTTGCGGATTATCTAAAAAGAAAAAAATTGAAACAATTGGATCTATTGATATTATTAGTGTCAATAGAGCTAATAGAGCCAAAATCGGAAAAAAAAAATAACATAAAATAAAATGTCTATTTTTTTTAAAACAATTGGATCTATTGATACTATTAGTGTCAATAGAGCCAAAATTGAAAAAAATATATATAAAATAAAATGTCTAAAATTTTCTGAAACAATTAGATCTATTGGTACTATTAGTGTCAATAGAGCTAATAGAGCCAAAATCGAAAAAAAAAAAGCATAAAATAAAGTCTGAAAAAAGTTTTAAAAAAAAAATCAGAAAAGAAATTACAAATAAAAAATATCAGAAAATTGAAAAAACAAAAAAATCAAAATTTAGTCAAAGTCAACTTATTTAAGGGCATTTTGGTCCTAAAAGGCAAAAAGTAGACTTAATTTGAGTTTTTTATATTGGTAGACATAATTTGATGTCCACTAACCTAAATGGATATTTAAAAATTTCACTCTATATAATACCTAATTCCACAAAATCTAGGATATATAATACCTAATTCCACAAATCAATACTATTATTTATATCGAGACCACTGTGCTTTCAAGCAAATAAGATGTTAAGGCGTCATATAACATCTATATACTACTCCCTCCATTTCGTTCAATAAGCTACATTTCATTTTGGCAATTCTGGCACGTTTTTTCACGCTTCTTGATGATGGGTTTTAAAATGGATTTTTGAAGATTTTTTTCTTTTTCGGGATACTCTGACAGTCGTAGTATCTCGTAAAAGAAAAAAATCTTCGAAAATCTATTTTAAAACCTATCATCAAGAAGCGTGGAAAACCGTGACAGAATTGCCAAAATAAAATGTAGTCTATTGAACAAAATTGAGGGAGTATATAAAAGCTAGGGCTGTCAAATGGGAAACCGATATTCCGGGATTCCATATACCGGACCGGAACCGGTACCGGATAACCCGGTTCCGGTCCGGTAACCGGTTTCAGCCTCAAGTAAAATTCCGGTACCCGGGTAATCGATACCGAACCGGGTACCGGTTAATATTTAATTTTTTATATATATTTATAAATAAATTATATATTATATCAATATTAAAAATTACTAAAATTTTAAGATACCCTAAATCCTTAATTATATATTATTATTTTTATAAATAAATTTTACATATTATTATTTTTCTATGTATAATCATTGTTTAATTTGTTTTAGGCTTTAAAAAATAGAAAAAAAATACATTTTGATTTTTTTTAAAATAATCCGGTACCTTAACCGGTAATCCGGTATAACCGGTAACGAACCGGTACCAAAAATCCGGGTACCCGGTACCGGTTATACATATTTTTCAGGAACCGGTACCGGAACCGGGAATTGGTTAGCTTATACGGTTCCGGTACCGGTTCCTGAAAAATATGTATAACCGGTACCGGGTACCCGGATTTCCAGTTCTGGTTAACCGGAACTGGACCGATAATCAACCCTAATAAAAGCAGAGTACGGAGGATATTTTGGTAATTTTTAAATTTGTTTTTAAATTTTTTAATTTTTTCCAATGGACATGTCATGCGTCTCCCACCGCTTCAATGAAAGTATGCAACGTTTCTTCCTAAAATTTCCTATAAATATATTCTTCTCACCCCATTGTGGCCCAAAATCCACAAAATCAAGCGCTCCTTATTTATTTCGATCTTAAAACCATATGAGCAAACTATGCACAAAATTGAAGCACACTAACTGTGACAAAACAACATTGCGCATTTCAATCATCTTTACAAGGTAAATGCTACAACTTTTTATTCACGACTTTTTTTGTACTTATGAACTAGTATTGTGCCCCGTGCGATGCACGGCAGCACATTAAAACTTAATTTCCTCAAAGAATAATTGGTAATAAATGTGCAATAAACAACTTAAGAACCAACAAATCAGGGAAAAGCTTGTGAATAGATAATGGTTCTATTATTATGAATTATTATTGGAATAAATTATTTAAAGCAAGAAAATTCTTACACATTGTGGAATCCTTGTGTAATCATCCTATTCAAGCTCTTCTATCTGCTATGTTCCTTTCTCGGTCATTAAAACCTAAAACTCAAAGGAATAACTATTAACACGATAAGATCAGTTAAAATTCATATTATTTCATAATTAAACAGAGCCATAAATTCATTGATTAGCCACAAAATAATCTATGGACTAAACAATTATCAATAAATACTAATCAGGAGAAAATTACCTCTTTAACTTTGAACATGAACATGATCCGACTCACCTTAGGTGTGAAGGTTTAATTCTCAACTTGGCTATCTCCGGCTGCACAAAATCCGACTCACGTTAGTTGTGTTATAAAATTATAAGTTCTTGTGCAGACACATTTACGAATCATCAAATATACACCACAACAATGCTCCACAAACATAAACCTTGTAGTACTATAAATTTGAATAAAACTACCTAGCCAAATGAAAAGGACGAATTCCATGAATGCTACATGGCTCATATGTTCAATAATCATTATAGATTTGAGCACCCAAACCTCTATCTATTTAGCTATTTCTCAAAAAAAAGTTGATTTAAAAAACAAACTGGCGATTATATTAACTGGCACGCAGAAAATTAACTTCTCCACTAACTCTTGATAATACGGTTAATAAGAAAAGTGCTAAAATTGACGGAAAAAAAAAAGAAGATAGTAAAATAGACTTTTTTTTTTTTTTTTTTTTTTTGGGAATCCTAGTGTACGCATATGTAAATTGTAATTATATCCAAGTAATACTTGCAAGTGTAATTAGTGTTGGCAAAATGGTCAACGTGCAAAGTGGACATATTTATTTATCATATATAAATAAATTAAAATTTTGTTAATATTTTATTATTGGTTTTTTAAAATTACAAAATTGTCTGCATTAAATAGTGGGCTAAGAATGTAGGTTAGTGGGTATTTAGAATATTAAACCCATATAATATTTGTATGGAATACATTATGCATGTTTCTCGGTAGTGTAACTTTTTTTTAACCGGAGTCGCCATTAAATTGCCGTTGTAAAGAAATACGTACATTATTAGAAACCTGATGATCAACCGTACGTGGGTTGAAAGTTGTTATCAATATTTAGATTTAAGAAAAAAAAATTCGAATTATAACTGACTTTTTAAAAATAACTGCTTAGCAAGAAAATTACAAATTTGACCTAAAAGTGGCGGCAAAAAAATAACTGCAATTTTTATTTTGTTTATATATATATAGATTATTCAAGTTTATGTAATGAATTTATGTCTTCCAAATCAATAAATTTCTTAAATCTTAGTCTAGCTTTAACATATGTGTGAATGGTTATAAATACCCAAAACAAGATAGTATAGTAGTTTTATACCCTACACTTTAAAACTATAAGTTTTATACCCAAAACTCAATGAAAAGACAAACATACCCTTAATGAATTGCTAAGAGCACACCACGAATTGCTATTGACAAGTAATTCTTTAATTTTCAAGCTATTTTGTTATCCTATTGTTTAAAAGAGGATTAAAATCCCATGTTTTGGCGACATGATCCCGCGCTTCTAAAATGGTATCAGAGCCTTAGGTTTATTTGGGAATTATATTTATTTATTATATAATGTTTATTACCTAACGAATGAGATATCAAGTTAAAATGGAACCAGACTATTGTCTGAGTTGCGAGTGTTACAGTTCATATCTCCACATACTGGAGGCGAACAAAACAAGTGATCTTACTCTATTAAGAGTAAGACAAGAACGTCTCGAACATGCGGTTCGAGAGAATTTGAGCCCAAGGGAGATACGTGCCCGGGAATGGACGATCAAGTTCTACTTAGATCGCCTCATGATAAATTCTTATCTTGAGGGAAAACTAAGACATCTCATGAGCCTATCTCATCAGGAGCATAACTGATGGATTCCTCAGGACAACGAGTTGGCCCTGAATTTGTAGAGATTTTTCCAGATCCATCCAAAATCTCTATGGATTTAAGGGAAATCCAGAAAACGGTACAAAATTATGGCAATAGCCTATATGGAGTACCTCAAAAGGTGGACGAAATACCCAACAAACAGAATGTCATTCTCGACATTCTAAAGGATATTTAAAAACGAGTGGAGAAGCTGGAAGCACAACCATGTTCCAGCCGAGCCAAGAAGGGTTTCTTTTCAGACGAACCAAAAAGATACCCGTTACCAGTTGAAAAGGTCGATAAACGCGACCCACGACTAGATCTGATTACGATCCGAGGTGAAAAAATATGAATGACCTCGAAAGGATCGGATTAGACGATCTACAAGAGTTAGCAGAATCTTTTGCTAACATGAAGGTGGTGGACCTCAAGATGGTCAAAGAAGAAGGAACATCAGGAGGCACCGTACCACCTACCGGGAATCCTCATGACTTTGATGCTAGAGTTACTTTCCATCAAAGGACTGAGGGTATTGCTGAAGATCAGTTCAGAGTCAATTACAGACGGAGGACAAAGGTGAAGAAGGATACCCCGTCTGCAAAATCAACATTGGAGCCTATCCATCCCTATGGAGTTACTCTCAATATCGATGAAATTAATTTCAAAGATAGAGAGATAATCTTTGAGGAATGGGCTTCAGCAATGAGGGTAGCTGGATCTACTCTCGATATGACTAAAGAGGGATTTGAAAAATTCCTCGAAATGAGTTTCGCAGGAGCTGTCAAACTTGCTTGGGAAGATGGCTTAACCGTAGAGGTCAGAAATAAGTGCTTCGAATGTTAGCACTTTTCAGAAAAAGTTCAAAATATGGCTAACCTCCTAAAGAATCATTTTTTGGGAATTGGTTATTTTGGAACTTATGATGAAGAGAAAAGGAAGAAATACCGAATGACTCTTCTCAATCTAAGACTCGCAGTCTTGGATCAAGAGTCACTCAACAGGTTTCTTCAGCTCTTCACAGTCTATCAGCATCAATCCAAGACTGATGACAATTTTGCCAAGGAAATTTTCTTCTTAAAATTTCCTAACCCATGGAGAGAGATGTTCATTCGTGATTATGTTTCGCGAAATCACGATGGCACGGGAAAGAGAATGTCTTTTGTGCATCACAAGCTTGCAGAATGGTGTCAGCAAGCCATAGCACAAAAGAACATCAAGAAATTAAGGAGGATCAACAAGGTGCCCCCCCCCCTTAATTGTGAAGATAATGATCTCCCAACGGTCATTGGAGAAGATCCTGCTAGTTACAAAATAAGCAGGAAGAATAGGTATCAACCCTATTCCAAAGAAAAGAGATCCAAGAAAGGATCTTGGAAGCCAAGAACGATGTGGTCTAGATAGAAGGCTAGATCATACAAATACGGACAAAGAAGCGGTCCGTCAAGAAGCAGGTTTCAATCCAGAGGTACTAGTTCAAGCAGACCTTAGGAGAGAACTCCAGCAAAGAAAACCTTTCGGAAAGCTCATATAAGAGCTAATGAAAGTTTTAAGGATTGCAACTGCTGGACGTGCGGTGCATCTGGGCATATTTCTACAAATTGCCCAGAAAACAAACAGATGAGGAGATTCGAGTCAACTCCAGACATCGAAGACGCGATCTATTTCCAAGATCTCGTACAAGTCTATTCGTTTGCGGATATTGCCTCAGACGAAAGTATTTACGAACATGAAGAAATCCTTAGTAGTGAAGAAGATAGATCAACCTATTCAGAATCCGACTGAACAGGAGGTTCATCATCAAGAATGTGAAGATCGAACCGGTTATTCTAGCCGGACGATGATTTCACAAAGCCAGATCGATAAGATCATGAAGAAAAGTCATAATATACAGAAGTATCAAGGCTTTACAGCAGGGAGCATAGATTATGCTCTAAGGAATTTCAGTCTCAAAACTCGGAAGCACCATATTGTCTATGGTATTACGAGGGAGAGATGTCACTCCCAATCGAGTCCACAGGGAATCAGGTGGAGATGCAGTTGATTCCAGCAGAAGATATCCGGGAGGATCTGGGAAAGATGAAGCCGGAAATCGTTGAGAAGATGAATTGGATACATATTGGAGCAATCCAAATTGTACTCAAATTAGCTTTGTTTACAGGAGTTGATTCACCGATTGACATCGCCATTTGCGATAGGCGAGTCAAAAATCTCAAGGATTCCGTAATGGGAACCATTGCGGGAAATTTATGTGCTGGACAGGTGGTCGGAATTATATATCCTAAGATTACTTACAATCTTAACGATTCCAACTTCAGCAAAGCCCTGGCACTTTATCAGGACTTCAAGAGAAAAGAACTAGTGGATAGAGGGAATAGACCTTATTCCATCACATATCAGGTATCCTATGCGCTTTCAAACTCACATCATACTGAGTTATTTTTAGGAAAGCAGTTCATCGAGATACCAGAGATCTTCAAGAAGGTGACAACGGCAATCTGTCCTGATAGAGTAGAAATCCCACGATCAAGAAACGTGGATATACTAATCCAGGACAGAGCAGTTATAAGGCATGATCAAAGCCTTAGACTACAATCCGGGCGATTGTCATTCCAAGGGGATAGGATTACTTCTCAATCAATGGGAAGAAGTCTTATTCAACAGAGCAGTGAGACTCGGGGTTTTTTATAAGCTCCGAGTGCCATTAAAACGGTTATTACCATCAAATGTCCAGAAGGATGGAGGGGAGTAACCGTGAGATTCGATACTACAAGATGGGAAACCAATTTCCCTTGTAACGTCTTGTATTATCTCGAGCAACCGGAAGTCCATCATTATAAAGGAATGATCGAAATTGGAGGACGGACGGTCGAGATCAAAGGACGAGCAGGAAGAGAAGATGATATCCTCATCTTAGGTTTGGATTTCCTTGAAAAATTCAAACCATGGAAACAAGAAGAAGAAGGAATGGAGGTCACGATCAATGAAAGAAAGATTTTGATCTAATGACTAGCCCCTTCTCTATATACATTCCTATCGGGGTGTTATATGAAAAATATAAGGCAGGATATTTTGCTGCTTATATTGATTCAGGTGTAGGAATATGCACAGCAAAACGAGGAATCTTCCCAGCAGAGGTAGAAGAAGATCTACCGCGCATTGCAGGAAGAGATTTTTCCAAGAAGATTTTGATTCTAACAAAAGGAATCAAGATGGTGGAAATTCTAATTGGAGGAGCAAGACAGACACCCTGGTATAAGGTTAAAACTCCACCAATTTATTTCCATGATACATGAGCAGATATCCTGTTAGGGAACAATTTCTTGCAAATGTTCAAAATATATATGCAGGATAATGAGCAACAACGATTGGTGTTCACCATACAATGTGATCACAAGATCATTGTTCAAAGGTTAAAAGGAGCATTTAACCGACAAATGCCATTAGCCTTTCGCAGCAAGCGTGGTGATGAAGGACATCTTCAACACCCAAAAATGCAAGATCGGAGAAGGTTCAATGAAGCTTTATTGAACTATAGGATAAATGGAGAGTTGAATGACAACGAAGCTGAGATTCAACTCCTAAAGGTATCTTTAATTACTAAAGATATTGAAAGTGATTCACATGTATCACTGGAAGATGTCAAAAGGAAAATTGTAAGATATTACAATGAGAATCCTTTGGCATGGTAGGAGAAAAACCAACTCAGAGCTACCTTAAAGGCGAAGCCGGACAAGGTAAACGAGTTTGTTAGATTCAGGTCAATCCTGATGAATCTTAAAGATCAACAGGATATGAAGGAGATTATCAAGGAACACCTTGATATGAAGCTGATCGAACCAGGCAATTCTCCATATAGTAGCCCAGGCTTCTTGGTAAGAAACCATGGTGAGATCAAAAGAAATAAACCCAGACTCGTTATTAATTATAAGGGTATTAATGACGTACTTGAGTTTGATGGTTATTTCATCCCTAGTAGAGAACACCTTATTAACTGCATTAGAAATGCTAAGGTTTTCTCCAAGTTTGATTGCAAGTCAGGGTTTTACCAGATTCGCATGGAGGAAAAGAGTAAGAAGTTTACAGCCTTCTCTACTCCACAAGGGCATTATGTTTGGAATGTAATGCCAATGGAGTTAGCTAATGCACCTTAGATTTTCCAGAGAAAGATGGATAATCTCTTCAAAGATTATTTCTCATTCATGTTTGTTTATATTGATGATATTCTTATAACATCGAAGGATATAAATGAACATGTCAAACATCTTGAGATTTTTGCAGATGTTTGTTACCAGGAAGGATTAGTACTGTCAGAAAAGAAGGCAGTCATTGCAACTCGGAAAATGGAATTTTTAGGAATTGAGATAGATGAATCGGGAATAATTCTACAGGACCATATTGTTCAAAAGGTCAAGAATTTCTCGGAGGATCTAAAAGAGAAAAAACAACTTCAGAGTTTTTTAGGAGTTGTTAATTTTGCAGGAGCATTCATCAAGAATCTTGCAAAATACAGAAAGGTTTTCAGTCCGTTGCTGAAAAAGGATGTTCCGTTTATTTGGACTGATGAACATCGTAAAGGAATGAGAGACTTGAAGGTGGTTTGCGAGAACCTCCCAAAGCTCTCTATACCACAAGACGAGGACGACTTAGTCTTGTACATGGATGCTAGTGATCATTGGTGGGCAGCAGTGCTCACAAAGATCACTCCAAATGGAGAAGAATCATGCAAATATTGTAGTGGTTTGTTCCAAGATAATGAGGCCATCAGGTGGCACATTAACGAGAAGGGATTCTTTGCTGTTCGAAAGGCGTTCAAAAAATGGCCTCTCTTTCTTTTAGCAAAGAAATTTGTTTTGAAAGTTGATAACACCCAAGTTAAAGCTTTCTTAAAAAATAAGATAGAATCGAAACCTGAAAAGGCTAGATTACTTAGATGGCAAGCTGAATGTCAATATTTCATTTTTGATATTGTCATTGTGAAATCTCACGAAAATATTCTTGCAGATTTTCTAACAAGAGATGGAGCCAACTGAAGTAAGCTCCATCAACAATGCCATGAAACGTCTCAGGGAAGACTTTGAGATGCTTCAGAGGGAATGGGACGAGTGTATTTTGAAAGCTGAACAAGCTGGAAAAATACAATCTGTTGACAAGACGAAAGTCTCAAACAGAATACAAGACTGCAGGCTGACACAGACTAAGTGCTGGAATGCAATACAAGAGCCACTCCTTCGGGCTTCTAGGGTTACTCTGGTTACCCCAGAAAAAGAAGCGATAAGGTTGTCGGCCCCTATAACGGCAGCAAAGGATTCAAATACCTCTAGCACGAGTCCTAAGTTGGTGGTCTCAACAGAGCCATCAGCCTAAGGAAAAGATGAGACTCATAAGTCAAATTCTGAGTTACCATTTCAACCCAGCACCTCCGGGGTTAAGGAGGGAGAGATTAGTCTTAGACCATTGAAAGGCACCTCTAAGATTAAATATTTATATAATTTTCCAATAAAAATACGGGCTTTTGCTCATTACCTTCGTATTTCAATTTCTGTATACCAACAAATTTTTGCCCGCAGTGAGTCTTTGCTCAGTGATCTGAGCCATTATCACGATTCCTGGAGCGTTGCTCGGATTGATAATTAGACGAAGGCGAGGCGGATCTGAAGCTGAGGAAGGAATTCGACAGAGAATCATAAGGTGCTCCTGGTGGTTGGACGCAGTCTATAAAACCTCTGGCAAAGAAGATCCACAGCATTTAAGGTATGAAGTTGGTATGCATTAATTTATTTACGGAAGTGTGATGGGCCTGTTATTATTTACATGAAGAATTAAACATAGGATTAATAAATACTTGGAAATAGTGTTTTATACAAGAAAAGGGTATTATTGTCCTTTTAATGCATTTTGGGTATGAAACTTATAAAATTGAAGTGGTGGGTATAAAACTTATATACTTATTTCTTTTGGGTATATATAAAGTTTACCCATAACATATACTCCGTACTATATTTTGACAAAGCAGGCAAAACATTTACCTTCATTAGAAATATTGATGATAGTGTAGTCGATTCATGATCATGGGAATCTTGAAGGAGAAAGGTGCAACATAATTTCTTATATGGGATCTCTCTTTTTGATTGTGTCTATCAATTGTTCATTTTCCATTATATACATTGAATTGTTAATAAAGTGCTATCGATGACAGAGTGTCATGAGGGACCTTTTGTCAATTTTGAATATTCATCGGTTATTTTAGTTTTGAGATTAACATGGGGACACATACTTTCATGAGAAGGTGTTTTTCCACTAGCATACGAGTAACTTGTATCTTCTCTTTGTCTCTCGGTTAGCATTCAATAACCGAAAACTCAATAATAACATGCGCTGCAGCAAAAACGTTTCAGTCTTCCCTGACGCCGTTGTTTATGTCCAAGTTTTACTCCGGTACTTTTAACTTAATTTTGTCTGAAACTAATCCAGGAATATAATTTACTCACATTATAAAGAAATGATATAGGAATAATTCGCTTATGAAAAATGGCATTATTATTGATAACCAATTATATTCTGATGGCTTTAACTACTTCTATTACAGGCAATTTTGGTCAATCTGATTAAAGTAGGGATGACATTTTAAGTCAATTTAAGTAAATTATAAACTAACTTTAAAATAATTTATTTAGAATTTTTTGTTACTGATTATTGAAAAGGCATTAGTTTTGCACCCGCCCTATGCGCGGCAATAATTACTAATATATAATAAATTATAATACTATATTAGTAAAAGAAAATATATGTTCCATTTAATAATAATTAATTATAATTCAGTAGAATTATATTTATCTTCTGGATTAGAGACTACCATCGTCATTAAGTAAAAAAAATCATATCATCACCTCCAATCTTATGTCCATAAAAAAAAAAAAAAAACTAAATTGTCAAGAATATATATGGTACTCTAAACTATTAGTAAGATATTAGAAAAGAAAAACAATTAATGCAAATAATGAGTAAAATTTAAATTCACAATCAGAAAAGCTCTTCAACCATCAAACACGATCAAAATTTACTACTGTATTAATCTTGCCGAGTAAAGAAGAAAGAGTATGTATGGAACAATATAAATAGTCAATTCAATTACTATGTAGTAGGGTAAAATTTATGACTGTATTTCATAGCTTACATAACTTCAACAAATTATGCGACACAAACTGCATAACTATAAAACTACAGGTCGTCCAAAAAGACATCTAACTACTATTATACATATCGAAAATTACAAAAACAAAAAGAAAAAAAAAAAAAAAGAAAGGAAAAATAAAAGAGAGACTATATTAAGCAAATAAAAGTTGACAATACTAACACATTTAACTGTACCCGCTATCGTCTCCAAAATAGAGAGAAAAATAATGGTTTGATTAGTAGATTCATTATATTGATTGCTACAATAAAGTGGAAAACTCTAAAGAGATGTGGGCAATAGTTAGGATAACATAAAAAAAGAGTCGAGGATAATGGAGAAGACCATTTGAGAAATGCTCAGTAACGTTTGATGCTAATAACCATTTAATTTCTTGCATTGCTAGGCCAAGGCAGCCATATATACTCTTCATCCCATTTGGTGGATTTAATTTTTCGTTTTCAACAGAATTAAGTAGATGTCAATTCCCTTTTCACAAAATTGAAGACCTTAAAGGGATCCTACTAATATCAATGAAGATGAACAAATTATCAAGTCAGATGTATATATAATGTTGCATGCGATGAAATAAGTATGAATCTTGCTCTCTGCCATAAATATGGATACATATTCAATCGTAGTTATGAACATCATCACCTCTTCTTGGAGTTGCATTACTATCAACCTCTACGGTCTCGTAAAACTATTCATCACTATTGTGCATGGAGGTTTCTTTCCTGAGCTACAAGAAAATTAAAGGAAAGTAAATAAACAAAAGGTAACCAATATTAAATTAAAATAATTCAAAAGTGGTAATAACCAACATAAACTAATTATTGAGGCTAAAACTCTTATTTTGCTTCACCAGATACTATTGGTAAAATGCAGTCAGTTAGAAAAAAATAATTTTATAAATTAGCTTTTCGAGGTGCCAAATTTGTAACAGTGATACATATATTCTAGTTATATCATGAAAAAAACAAACTACTCTATACATATAATTGAATAAAAATTTATCAAAATTGCACACTTTTAAGTTTATTGAGAGCATATATTTTAGTAATATGAGAGATCTATGCACTTTTGATGATCAAAGAGAGAGAAAAATATTTTGTGGCACAGAGCGTTAAATCAAAACAATTGAGAATGGAGGTGATGATTACAGCTTAGGAAACACAAAATCTATAACAATTTAGCATAACTCGCTTGGCAATCTTTCAATACCAGATACTATAACAGGCTCCCTTATTAACAGGCTTTTGCACTTAGAGCTTGTCTTGTTAATTTTTTGTCTGATGATCGAGTTCCCGTGGCGTAGAAGTTGTGTTTGTGGCAATGAAGAGCGAGAGAAACTATACTCCAGTCGCAAATTGTGACTTCATCTGCGTTCTTCGATTAGGAATCACAATTTGACAGTCCCTAAACAAATGCATTTGCTGACTAACCTTGAAAGAGACACCAAAAAATTACAAAAACAATCACAAAAAAAAGGGGAAAAAAAAAAAAAAAAAAACTCTCCCCTAGGCAGAATGATGATGAGAAAACCATAATATTGATCATACAAGATAGTAATTACCTATCCAATATAGCCATGACAGTAGGAATGACCATACATGCTTTGTGCAGCAAGAAACATCCACCACTCTCCACTTCCCGCATAGAAAAGTTATTGGCATCAAAAGCAAGAGCAGAGCAGGTTGTCGCAGATTAGGTGCAGAGATCATACCATTTGCAATTTTGATATTAGAAGATACTAATATAGCTCTTGATTCACTGCTGCGCAGGTCTTCTACTCAAACTGGTTATGCTGTAAATTGGAGAAAGTAATAGAGAGAAATATTGAAATCGTGTTCATGCATAGTGGGTAGGTTAATTGAAAACCGCAAATTGCCGTCGTGATTGAAAACTGTAATTGTTCTTTTCGCCTAAATAATTAACGCTCAATTTATTATTAATTACAAAATTGATTGCAAATCAATTTGAAATTGATTTCTGATTTCAACTGTGCTTTTAATATATAGATAGATAGATATTTGTTGGTAAATTAAAATTAATTTTTTTAACTAATTTTAAAATATAAATATTTCCGAATTTTTTTAACTCTTTTCGGATAGAATTTCTCCAAAAGCGTTTTTCTAACTTATTATTGAAATAGCATTTTTTTTTTGGTAAATTTAATTTATTTTTTTTAACTGATTTTAAAATTATATATATATAAAAAAAATAAAAAAATACCGAATATGTTTTACTGTCTTCAAATAGCATTTCTTCTTGCAAACAAACAGTTATCTTTTGTCTTATTCATTTTCTTATGATTAAACTAATTATTATATTCATTTACAACCCTCAAATTGATAAGCATCCCATAATTTATTTATATCACAATTTCTGAACAAACATAACTTTTCAAATGACATATTACTCAAATGACATATCCCATAATATATATATATATAGAGAGAGAGAGATATTGAATCATATAAGAACTCCCTTCAATCTTGAGAACTAGGAACCAATCTATACTATCCATTTCAAAAAACCAATGGTGCAGATTAAATCTTTGATTACCCGTTTTATTGACCAAATGTTTTTTTCTTCCTAATTTAAAGGGTAAACTAAACACGGTTAAAGATAGTGTATGCCTAATTTTCAGCAATACCTCAAACCTTCAATAAACTAATTATTTTCATAATTACTCTGAATCTTCGTAAAGATATACATAGATTTTGCAAGGAAACAATCTATGTTTCTCATCTACAACATTATTTAATAGCAGACGAAGAAGAATGCACACCATTATTTTTTTTCTACGTATACGTAATACGATTGATTTTTGAAAGTTACGGAGTGGCACCGTGAACGAAAGAAAATGAATCAGAAAACATCGTTGGTATGCTTATATATGTTTCTCGTTTTGCTTATTAATGATATAGTTTATGTTTTCTTCATGCAACTAGTAGAAAACGTTGAGGTTGTTTATTGCTTATTTATTATAGATTTGATGCTTGTTTCCTATTAGTGATTTTTATTTTTCTGTATTATGCTTATATATGTTTTTTTATCGAACATCTTCTTTATAAGTTTATTGCTTATTTATAATAGTTTTGATGCCTTTTCAATATAAAAAAAAACTTTTTCGTTTTTGCTTCTAAAAATAATTGAAACGTGATTTTTCTGAATTATGCTTATATATGTTTATGTTTATGCTTATTAATGAGATAGCTAGATTGTCGTTTTTGTTTTGCAGGTAAAGTGAGGAAAGTTGACAAACTGATCAATGGAAAAAATCAAAAGAGAGAACACAAAGCATGATTATGGTGCGAAGATGACTCGAAAGATGTCCATAGTGTGCTAGCTTTGTTATATATGTTTTGTATACGATTCAGTTCTGCTTTGTATACAATAACATTTTATAAATTTTCGATTTCAGCTTATTTATAATAGTCTCGATGCTTAATTTGTTGGAAGCATGGAATACCTTGATGCTTTATAATTTTTCGTACTTTGCTTATCTATAAGAAACTTGATGCTTATTAGAAGTCGATTTAATGCTTTTAATATTAATATAGTACACTTGGAATTATTTGAAAAAAAAACATAATTGCATGTTAAAAAAAATCATAATTGTATGAATAATAAAGCATGAAAAATTAAATCCTAAACAATAAACCCCAAGGTTTTAGCTTTTTGGTTTAAATCTTAATTATTAAATACTTAATTAAAGTACTATGTGAAAATTAAACAAGTATACATGAAAAACAAATTAAGCATTTTAACATACGTGAAAAGCATAATTTTATATCTAAATAAGCATGATTGTAAAAAAACATAAAAAACTAAAAAAGCATGAAAGTATACATAAAAAAGCAAATTAAACAATTTTCACGAGTGTGTAAAAGAAGCTTTTTTGAAGCTATCATTATTTGCATAATCAGTTATCAAAACTTGAAATAAAAGAAAATTGCCCGAGGAAAGAAATAGAGAGAATCCACATTGGAGATGGCGGTTTTACACCAAAGCAGTTAATGAAAAATGCTTTACATTAATACATTCAAATTGCAAAAATACGGATGTGATCAACGATTTAAGGAAGATGAAATATTAATTGAATTGAAATCTTACTACAATACCCCTGCGTGTAAATAGATAACCGAAAATTAAGTATTAGCCTATTAAATGATAACCGTAGGATCTAATAGATCTAATGGATGAGATTAGTTCCTAGTTCTTAAGTTTGAAGGTGGCACCCATAAGATCCATCCCCTATATATAGGGGATGGATCTTATGGGTGCCACCTTCAAACTTAAGAACTAGGAACTAATCTCATCCATTTATTTATTATAGATCAACGGTTGTGAATTAAAACTCAAAATTAGTAATAACCGTGTTTTATTGTTTGTTGGGGTTAGTTTGTACTATTTCGTTAAATTCAAACTTGCACATCCCTATAATTATGGGATCAGTTTATGTCTTCAAATAGATAACCATCTTCTAGTTAAATCTTTGTACGTCAATATCGGTAAATGTAAACCCAATTTCTACACTTTTATTTATATGTTTATTTATTTATTTATTCTTTTTTATTTTATTAATCTCAACATTTTTTTATTAGTGAGGAAGTCTGGTAGAACCATATATACGAGCACAATTTTATATGAAATGCTAAATTAGTTTTATATGAATGCTCATTTATATTTTTGCAATGTTTATTTTATATAAAATTATACTTTTTTTATAATCATGCTTATTTAGATATGAAATTATGCTTTTTAAAATCATGCTTATTATATTTTTAGAATCATGCTTATTTAGATATGAAATTATGCTTTTTAAAATCATGCTTATTATATTTTTAGAATCATGCTTTTTATATCAGTTTACATGCCTTTTTATTAGTATAAAATTATGTTTTATTTCAATGATGTTTATTTATATATAAAATTATATATTTAGGAATCATGCTTAATATGTTTTACAATCATGCTTTTTTAATTTGTCGACATGTTTTTTCAATGATACTAGTTTAGATATGAAATTATATTTTTTTTACCAATCGTGCTTATTTAGATATAAAATTATGCTTTTAACCAATTATGATTATGGGAGTATGTATTACAAAAAATGCTTATTTAGATATAAAAAAAATCCATATTTTATCATTATAATAGTTATAAGAATTAATATATACCTTACGTCATATAAAAAGGACATCACCTCATGTAAATAAAAGATAAAACTTCACTTGAAAATTATGGAAAGTTTGAAGTTAACAAAATAAAATACCCCTTAATAAAATATTCAAAATACATTATACATATGAAACGGTTATGATCCCGTAATTATAGGAAAAGGGAAAATCAACGTGCTATAACAGCCCCTTCTTTAGTTATGTTAACCGAAATTCATTTAACCGATTAATAAATGATAGCCATTAGATCTATTAAGATTAATGGACAAGATTGGTTCCTAGTTCACAAGTTTTAAAATGGTTCTTATATATATATATATATATATATATATATATATATATATATATAATTTATTTACATTACAATTATGAACAAATACAACTTTTCGAAATGACAAGTTTTGAATCAACACAACTTTTCGAAATAACAAATCTCTCTCTTATCCTCTATATAGGGCCCGTTTTGTTTGTAAGATTGGGCCTAAGATTAGACTCAATCTCATGTTTGGATGTTAGGGCCCGTTTGGTAGCAATACCGAGAAAATGACAGATAAGAAAATATGTGATAAGTTGAGATAAAAAAATATGATAAGTTGGGATAAAAAATATATTGTGTGTTTGGTACAAACATAGATAAGTTGGGATAAGAAATATAAAAAATTGATAATTAAAATTAAAATAAAAATTGATAAGTAAAATTGAAAATAAAAAATTGATAATTAAAATTGAAAATAAAAATAAATTGATAATTAAAATTGAAAATAAAAAATAAATTGATAATTAAAATTGAAAATAAAAGATTGAAAATAAAAAATTGATAATTAAAATTGAAAATAAAAAATTGATAATTAAAATTGAATATAAAAAATAAAAATAAAAAATTGATAATTAAAATTGAAAATAAAAAATAGATAATTAAAATTAAACAATACTTATCACGACTTATGACGGGGTAGAGACGGGATAGTATATGCAAGTGTAACAGTGAATTTAGTCCGGGCCCAAGCAATTTTACAGGCCCTTGAGATTATATTTCTCGGATACCAAACATTGTATAAACCGAGATAAACATACTTATGTAGCCTTTTCTCGGCTACCAAACAGACCCTTAAGATACAAAATTACTCAATCATGAGATTCAATCCTACGATACAATCTCACCACGATACAATCGCTGCCTTTCCCCACCGATAAGAACAATCTCACACTAAGGCTCCGTTTGGTAGATAAGGTAGGATGAGTTATCCGGGATAATATGTGTGTTTGGTAACTTGGACAAACAAAGTAGTAAGCCCTAGATAAAAGCTTAGCCCGGCGCTCTTTCACTGTAGACACGGCATAATTCATCCGGACGAAATCAGCGGATAAAATACACAAGCTGAATAGTGTATTATTTATCCTTAGATATCCTATCTTCTTTACCAAACACAGCATAAATCTACATCATAATACTTCTTTACCCTTCATCGTCTTCTTCATGGTCTTCTCTCGTCTGGGCGCCGTCGCCTTCCTTTCTCTTCTCTGAACTCCCCAAAAATCCCTAAATCAAGAGCTATACTTCCTGAAATTAGTCCTTCAATCCTTCTCCTCTCTCTCCCTCCGAAGCCGCCGCCGCCGCTGCTGAGCCTGTATCCTTCCATCGATCAGCAGCGCCGTCCTTGCGGTCACTCTCCGCGCTCATCGAGATCTTCCGAAATCAGGCCGGTGCCGTCGCCTTGACTGCAACAACACCGCTGGCCGGCCATGTTTCACGCGCCGTCATCAACAATTCCACGCCAGCGCTCGACCGCCACAGCATCTCCGCTTCTCCAACGTTTCTGGCATAACAACGAGGGAACAACTCCCTCGTCCCAGTAACATCTTCTCTAGCCTCTCTTTGTATATACTCTTACGTTTTCAGAGCATGAACCCAAGGTGAGTTATATATTATGCATTGTGTTCATCTGTTGTTAAAGTTGTAGTAGACTATAGGAGGTTAGGAGTTTAAGTATGAGTTCTGCAGTAGCTTATGGTAACTGTGTTCTGTTCTGTTCTTTATTTACAAGATGTCGAGTTACAAGCTCTAACTTGTAATATATTTAAGTTTTCATTCTTCTGTTCTTAAGCTCATGTGGTGTGTGATTAGGACTTAGGGTCATGCTATAGTGCTTGAACCTTGATCTTGGGTTCTATTTCAGCTGTGGTGTTCCAATATTAAGAGGTAATGGCTGCTGTAGAGCTTAAGGCCTTTTAGTTCTATACTCATTATTCTCATGCTTGGGATTTAAGAATTCTTTGTTAGTTTATTTTATGTAAATGAGTTTGTTTGTTACTTAACTAAGCATTACTTTGTTAGTTCTATACTCATTACTTATGTACTGTAATCTGATCGAGTAAGGCGATATGCAACTGATTGATGAAGCTTACGACGTGTTGAAATCTGTAGGGAAGCTCTCTAATGAAGAACTGCACCAAGTTTTTCACACAGTGGAATAAAGGCTAGCTTCTCAGTTTCTTAATTGAGATCACAACTGATATCTTTGGCGTAAAGTCCTCGACAAAACTGGAATGAAGGGTACCAGAAAATGGACAGTTCAACAAGTTGCAAAGCTCTCCATTGCAGCTCCAACCATAGCTTCATCTCTAGATTCGAGATTTCTCAGCGGGTTAAAGGAAGAAAAAGTCCAAGCTTCGAAAGCTTTCAAATCAATCGGGGTTGATGAAAGCCTCTCGGATCATCATGTATTAGATAAGAGAAAACTGATAAATGATGCGAGGCAGGCGTTTTATGCATCCAAAATCTGCAGTTCTACACAAAGAATGAATCTGTATATTTATTTGTTGAGTTATAGTAGGATATTTGTTGAGATTTGGAGCTTTTTATGATTTAGGCATGATCATGTTAAAATTACAAAATGCTTCTACCAATAAGCTCTTTTTCCCGGGCCAAATGTTTTCAACAGTTGTTGGAATTGTCGATGTGTTGATGATTTTATTTCTTATTTCCTCTTCTTTAGCCATGGAAAATAAATAAGTGGATGTTTGATTAGAAAAAGAAATTAGACAAATTCAAGTATATTAATCAAATATAAAATTCATAAACAAATTTCTTTTTTCATTCGTATATAGAATTCAAGAAATAAAATTAAAAGTAATAAATTCAAGTATATTCATATATATTGATTTTAGGGGTATATTAGTAAATGAGTAATAATCTAGCATAATATAATCTTATGAACCAAACATGACAAAACATAATTTTATTGATAAGACTCAATCTTGGCTTATCTCTCACTTATCTCACTATATTCCAATCTCAAACAAAACAGGCCCTATTTATACATGTGTCTATGAACAAATTAATCACTTTGGTCGTATATAAACTTTTATTGCATTATGACTACTGCAAATTAGTGGAACCCACGCATGATGTTTTCAACCAAAGGAAGAAAGATGACAACAATGTAAAAACAATTGGTGAATTGCCAGCCAACAAAATTAATCATGAATTAATAGGTTTATTCCAATCTTATTTAGTATGTATGTATTGATAGAAAACCAAAGGAGATATAAATCAATGCATCAAGTTAATTATAAATTACCAATTTAATAAAAGCAGGAAAAAAAATTATATCAACAACACCAATAATTACTCCATACAATGTTCTTTTGATATTACATTTCCAATAAGTAATATATATTATTTTCAAATATTATAATTTCCGAGCATTGCTCGGGTAATCGTTCTAGTTCACCTTATAAAACCGTTACAGAACGAGTCATGAATATTGAAATTTTGTTCACTACTAATTATATGCATAACCACATTTGGATTTTGGACAGTGCATTAGAAACGATTCTAGGACTTAGAAGGCATGTTTCTTGGTTGCAAAGTATGAGGCATTTTTCTGCAGAAATATCCCCTGATATTTGTCTATATTTTACGGACTGTCTTTGTTCGTAGATATGTAAGAAGGATATAACCTTCTTGTAGACATTTGTATACCATGAAAGATACTCCCACCGTCCCAAACTCCCACAGAAAAAAAAGTATATATTTCTTTTTGGCACGTAATTTAAGACAAAAACAAATCCAAGTAAAAATACTTAAGATTAAAGTTGCCGCCTAAATCAGAGGAATAACAGTGAAAAGGCAAAAGTTCACTTTACCCAAAAATTAAGTTTCCCACCTAAATTCAAATGAAAAAAAAAATCTATTTACAATCCAACGAAAGCAAAGCTAGATGAAAAATGACTAGGAAAACGAATAGGAAACTCAACAAAGCTAAAGGATGATAAGACTTATTCTTGAAGGAATATATTTTCTAAGTTGATTCTGCGCATGAGCCCTTGCTGATATTTCATCCTCAATCGTGTCTCTGGAAGTGCGAAGCCATAGCTGAGGCAAAGAAAACATGAAACACTGTGGATCGATAATTATGGTTTCTAATGCACAATCTTTCTCCACAAAGTGCTTGATCAAGTCAAATTGACATCTCATATCACCATATCCGACAATCTCGACTTCCTTTAGGTGAAAATAGGCCCTCGGTATCAATTTACAAAGCTCACTTCCAGGACAAATGCCGTTTCCTGAATCCTGTTTAATAACTTCTCTTGGTGCCTACAATTTATAAATAATGGTTTATGTTATAAATAGAAACCTACTAAATTAACAAACTTAGTTATGGTATAAATTAGTATAAAATATACTCTTGTTTCTTGTGGCAAAAAAAGCAGTGAGAGAGGGGCTGCTCATGGCAGCTAAGGTGGGAAGAGACACATACAGTACAGTACGCAGATGACACTCTCTTTGCAGTTGATGGAAGCGAGAAAGTTTTGAAGCGATATTTGATTTGTTTGTTAACTATGAGAAAAGCTACATGTATGGAATTAATTTAAATACAGCAGATGTGGAGGCTATGGCAGAAGAGTGGGGTTGTCGAGTGGGGGATATTCTGATTAAGTATCTTGGCTTGATGGTGGGGGTGAGGGCAAACGAGGTGGACGGGTGGTCGGAGGTGGTTGAGAAAGTGAAAGGGAGAGTGGCGTAAATGGGAGGTAGAATAACAATGGTGAAAACCATTCTCACGGCTATGCCTAATTATAAGGTTCTTAAATCAATCCAATGTAGATTTATGTGGGGCTAATTATAATTTGTCGCTGCATAATCTTCCAAAGAAGGTTGAAAAGGTTCTTAAATCAATCCAATGTAGTTTTATGTGGGGCAGGGGCGAGGATTCGAAGAAGTTGGTGTGGGTCGAGTGGGAGGAGATTTGTAGTTCGAATAAGAACAGTGGCCTGGGGGTTAGGAACTTATGGTCTTTTAACCAAGCTCTACTTAGTAAATGGATAAGGAGATTCCTGTGTGTGTGAGAGAGAGAGAGAGAGAGAGAGAGAGATTGTGGAATAAAGTAGTGAGCTCTAGATTTGGCGAGTTAAAATGGGACAGGTGAGGGATAGTGAGACAAGCAGGAAGAGAAATCGGGTCGGGATGGTGGAAGCATTTGATGGCAGGGGTCGAGGGGGCAAAAGGGAGATGGTTTTGGGGGAAAATGTCGCTAGAATTGGGTGATGGTGGGGAGGCTGAGTTCTGGGATGGATTGTGGTGTAGGCAAAAGCCTTTGAAAGATCTTTTTCCCAAGACTATTCTATCTCTGTTCTAAGAGAGATGGCAAGGTGAAAGATATGGGATATTGGGAAGAAGGAAGGTGGAGGTGGAAGGTTGAATGGAGAAGAGAGCTGAGGGACAGGGAGATAGATGGGGAGGCCGAGCTGCTCGAATTCCTGCGGGGGTACTCGCTCAAGGCAGGGGTAAAGGATAAATGGAAGTGGGATGGCGATAAAGGCGAATTTTCAGTGAAAGAGGCTTATGAGGCGATTATGAAGAGCAACAATGAAAGCAGGGGGGAAAAAATCCAGCCTCGCTGGTCTGTGGAAGTTGAATGCGCCGTTTAAATGTCGAGTCATGGCGTGGCGACTACTCCGAGATCGGCTTCCGACGCTGGACAACCTATAATTGGAAGTGATGAGGTTCAATGTTGCTGCTGCAATTTAGCAGTGGAATCTAGACAACATTTATTGATGGAGTGCTTGGATGTGAGCAAATTGTGGTACCGCATTGTCGCATGGGTCGGTTCTTCTTGGGCGCCACCTAAGGAGATTGATGATCATATGGTAAGCTTCTCAAGCTTGGCAGGCAAGGGTAGAGTGGAAAAAAACTTGGGAGGACTTTGGATTTGCGTGGCTTGGGTGGTGTGGTGTGGCCTTGGCAAAACTCGGTAATTCACGAAAGAAAGGAATGGAATTTCAAGAAAATTGAAGAAGAGATCAAATGTAGATTTTGAAGTTGGTGTGTGGTAAGAGGGTTGGCTGAGCAACACTTATGTTTTGCGGATTGGTCCAATACGAGTTTATGTGAATGTTGGAATATCTAGGGGATATTTTGTAACAGGTTGGTACTCAATAATAATTCTTCATCTTTTCCAATCAAAATAAATAAATAAATAATTTACCTCTAGAACAAATCTTTGCAAGCGAGGTGCTGCACTTATTAGATAAATTACGGGTAGAATAGAATCCTCATGAGAGTAACTTCCCCAAAGACTCACCACCAATAGCTTAAGATTGCACATCTCAACCGCTGACGCAAAGCTTCTAGTTTCCTGTGGAGTAATCAAAACCTTATAGAATTATCAATGGAAATCACGGTGCTGTTGGTACACAATTAAGACGCTGAAACAATATAGGATCTCGTAATAAGAAGTCAGAAACAAGAAATAGTACCTTTTGTTCAAGGTGTTTCATAAGGCATATTTTGAACATCTCTAGCTGTGGAAGCACAGACGAAAACATCTCAGCGACATCATTAATGTGTCTAGTTACCACCCCTCCAATCCAAAGTTGAGTAAGGAGAGGAACATTGATGAGCTGAAAATTTATCCAAAAACCAATGTACTTGATAGTGGAAACATTAGAATCACGAACCACAACAGATTCAAGGTTGTGGCACAAGCTTATTTCAAGGCACTTGAACAATGGAGAAGGCCGGATAATCTCCAAAGACGAAAGCACGTGGGATAGAGCTACAGATAATTGTTCAAGGAGAGGACAGTTTTTAATAAAGAACTCCACGGCTTCACCACTCACATTTACTGAATGCAGAGATAGAGTCTTAAGCAACTTGAAATTATCGGGGAGATTCCCCTTCTTATATGGAAAACTGTAAAACTGATCAACAGTAGCACGAAAATCGAACAAATTCATCTCCAACCTTTGGACTTTCCTACTAAGAGCGTAGTCGAGCCATTTATCAATGCGTTCTGTATGATGTGCACTTAGGTGGAAGATCAGTCTGAATTCCTCAAGATTGGAACTGAGATGGGAAGTTCGATGCCAGTATATAATACCATCCACCCATTCAACATAATTAGATCTTTCCGTTTCCACTCCAGATTCTGATCTTTCCTCCGTACGCACAACAGCTTTGCCATCGAGATCTAGCTTAGGTATCAAGGTCCACAAGTACTTCCAGCGATGAGAAAGTATGCAAGTTGCAGTAGCTTCCTTGAATGTCAAGAATGACAATATCAACCATAATACATCAGTTGGAAGGAAGCTAATCCGATCAACTAATACCTAAAAATTTACAAAATATCAACATTTCAGAGTCAAGAATATTTCCTATCAATTTCTATTTCTCTGCCATGCCATCAGTTAGGAGTATATAATAGACATGATAGATTCTACTATCATATACAACATTCTCTAACGTATGAATTTACAAATAAGTTGCAATTCTACAACAATGAAGTAAAGCGAAGATTGTGCAAATAAGTCGTGTATTTTATTTCGATTTGTACATCCTGCAAAAGTTCAAAACACACGCATACACACACCAAATTGGGCACCAATATGTTTATAGATGAATCAACAACAATTAACCAAGATTAAAAGTATAATCAAGATTGTATAAATACGTCGCTCGCTCTCTCTATTTATTTTCTTTTGATTTCTGATTCTTCTTCTCTATAGCCAGCAGCAAAATAAATTGTCATGTATATATGGAGAGCGAAAGACGAAAGAACCTGGGATTTGTCTTCAGAGGAGGCCGATCGGTCGCGTTTCACCCTCACCATTATTTTCTCCTAAATATTACGCCGTATATAAGTCGATTGATTAGGTTGGCTGTTATAGAACCTGGGATTGTTTCGTTTGTTGTTTTATGTTTAGTTAATTGAATTTTATTTTTTTTGTTATTTTTGTTAAAGTTTGTTTTCTATAACAGGGGTTTAATACTATCATTAATATTTAATTTATGTTCTCCCTTTTATTATCTTTCTGACCTTTTTTAGCATTTTACTACGATTGATTTTCTTGATAGAAATATTGTTCCATTTTAGTTTTTACTTTGTATCAAGACCTTTTTTAATTTAGGATTTTATTTCAAAAAATTAACTAAAAACTAAAGACCATGACAATTGCATCATGATTAGCTAGAGACGATTATTAAAAAAAAAACAAAAAATAAAAATAAAAATAAAAATAAAAATCAAATAACTCAAAACAGCTGCCTATGACGCACAACATGCTCTGTCAGTCTGTTGTGTCTTTTGCAAGTGCACGGGATTCTATCCCTACATGGTTCGTATCAAATCTTATTTAGTTACTAGTAATGCACCGTACGACGCAATGAATATGCATTTTTTGACAGGGGCAGAGCAAAGATGAACGGGCCTGTGCAAATTCTTATAATTAGGCCTTTTTTCAGAGTTTTTTTTGTTTTTTGTTGATCGGAAAATCAATTTTATTGATAGATATTGGTACAAGAAGTGCCTAAGCATTACAGCTTCTACGCTTTCCAAATAACTCAAAAGGGTCCGTCCTTGATAGCAAATACAAGGCTCGACTTCCCCCTTAGCTACACACCAAGACAAAAATCGACATTTTATTTCAATTTCAATCATCATAAAATTCCATTCCTTTCCGTCGAATAGCACCAAGTTTCTCCATTTCCATAATACCTATGTCACGCAAACCCAAACCACAAAGCCTCCTCATGCCTTTACCTCTATCAAGAAGGTTGGAAAAAGACGAGTAGTGCAAGCCAATATCTGCTTTCCGGTGAGCTTCCGTCCAAGCCGTTATCTGCTCCACAGTCTCGCCACCTCTGGACAATGCAACAAGGCATGTACTGCCGACTCTTCCTCCCCCTTACAACAACACTCCAGTCCTTGTTTGCCTATAATATTCCTCTTTGCCAGATTTTTTTTTTGTTGGTAGGCGATCCCACAACAATTGCCATGTTGAGACTTGTGCTTTATATGGTGCTGTTGAATGCCATAAACTATTAAATCTATCAGCCGCTGCTCCGACAATGAGGTTTCCATCGCTACTGCTTGCTAACGCTGTATAGGCTTCTTTCACGGAATACTCATCACCTTTTGCTCCTCGCCATTTCCAGTTATCTTTCTTGTTTTCCTGTAGGCTGAACTTGCGCAGAAATGTGAGAAGATCTTCCACCGACTCCTTCTCATTATCTCTTAATTCTCTCCTCCAATCTAGCCTCCATCTCCAGCCCCCATTCTCCCAAACTCACATCTCCCCCACCTTGCCTTCTTTCTAACACTTAACTGGAACAGCCTCGGATATATCTCTTTCAACGACCGTTACCTGGGCCACATCCCAGTGCACAAACACACTCATCAGCACATGTTAGATCTGGCTTTCTTTCAACCTCTTGTTTAACCGATTCACTATGTCATTCATGGGTTATTCTACTTTCACGGTTCAAACCTGAGCAAGAAAATAAGACGAATCAAGTCCAACCTCACGATTAGTTCATGCAGCAAAGCAATTAAAAGGAACATAATAAATAAAAACTCGCCATTTTTTGATCGTAGAAACCACCTTGACCAACTTCTAATGATGCCGTCTTCTTAAGGTTTTGTCACGGGGTATAGACAACACTAATATTGTTTATGTTGTTTCCTGCCATGTTTAGCAAAATCAAGTATACCAAACAATAATAGGAAAAAAGAGAGAAGGGGGTGGGGGGGGGAGGAACGGCAGCATATGGAAGAAGCACTTGCCCTATGTAGAATTTACCTTGACTAGTTGAACATAATCTTCTAATACACCTTCGGGTATGTCATCAATGGTTTGACCTTTTGGTAGTCGAAGATAAACATGGGCTGAAGACATCTTGTTCACATGGAACCTAGACAAAAACATCTATCTCAAATCAGAAGTGCATTCTCACAACTACTAAAATTGTTTATGTGGTTACGGTTCACTTCAGGAAATCAATTTTGCACTGTATGACCAATCAATTAACAATGTCGAAAAAGAGTATAATCTTCTACTTTCTGGAATGAAAGATGAAGCAGAAGATACATCAACATAAAAACAATATCCATGAAACCTGGAATAACGATATAATGAAGTATTCTCCTAAATTAACTCTTCTTTAGAGTTTCTCAATGGAGAATGTACAGGGTTTTATTCAGTAAAATATAATCCAAAATTTGTGATGCCATTCAGAGTTGTGCTTAAAACTATTTCTCATCTTCTGCAGAAATATTGCGTATATAAGAATATCTCTACTGTTCTTGATGACCCTCTCCAACATCGATGATACATTCAATAAATTATACTATCGCTATGGATATGGCAATCGGTAAAAAACACAATAGCTCACAACCTTTACTCAAAAAGGCAACTAGAAAACCTAAGTATGACTTGCACCGATTTTCGACAACCGATCAAGCATAGAATTTCGACTAGATATTCAACATCAAGCACAAAAGCAAATGCAACTAGAAAACTTCATCAAATTTCACCCGAACTGTCTCTATCCACAAATACTCTACAAACGACATTGTTTTTAAGCTTCCATATGCGCATAGCTTAAGGACAAAAAAATCAAGCTCTCACTTTTAGTATGAAAAAGATTAATTTAAATAGAATGATCAAGACACTGTAAAAAGCTTTGATATATTCTAAACCATTCTTCTAATGAAAAGGGTCAAAGACTCAAAGATAATGTCCCAGCTCAAAATTGAACAAAAAGAAATGGACCCAAAACGTAAGCAAAAAAAGATAGCTCCTTATGACTCACCCTTGCCAAGTCTTGCCCCTGTCTTTGGATCAACAGCAACAGAGCCAACAACAATTAAGTCCACTTTTATCTTTTCCTCCAATCCTATTGGCTTCCCATATTTGGCAACTCCAACAGATTTGTCTGCCTCCTTAATAGTGTCGGGGCTTAACATTGAGAGGTTGAGGACAGTAAAGAATCCGGTCCTCAGTGGCTGTCGAGTTAAGAGCTTATTTCCATCTGTACACGCCTAAGAGATTTCCCTAAATGCAGAATACTTTCATAAATTGATACTTTCAAGGTCTTCAAGTACTAAACTATAGGCATACTTAAGTCCTTATGCATGTTTCGAATGCACAAAATCAACTGAAATCCTTAATTCGTAGATGATGCAGCAACGAACAACGGATTATTTATGAGGCAAGATGAGATTAACACACTACAGAACTAGGTCCATATCGTATGCTCCAATTCTTGAATGCAACAAAACTATATAAACGCAGAGAAAAGCAGGAATTCGAAGAGCATTAGGCATACACTACAGCTGCTACGCTACACTACCATTGAGAGTGAGGAATCTGATTTTTGGGGCGTATCTGGATTAACTTTTGACGCACTTAGCCTCCTTAAACATCTGCAGCTCACTCAACAGCATGGCCGACAACAAATCACTCAAAGACATACAATTTCTTAAGCGAAGGACGAAAATTTCATAATATAATTCAACTCAAAATACAATACCTTTTTAGCAGCAATATTGGCCGACGAAATTAGGGATGCGGTGGTGAAAGGGGCAGGGGAACTAAGCTCTATTCCGGGCCTCCATCAAGCCCCAAACCCGTTTCCTGATGACCCATTTCCACGCTTCCGGGTTGCCCGAATCTCCGTCTTTGATAGCGGATTTCTGGGCCATGGACTCCCGGGCGGCGGCGTCCAAGCTCAACCGCTCAGCCTCGTGAGCAGGTGGCGGCGTTCGCAGGAACTCACGGCGGTGTGCCGGTGACCATCGGCGATAGGCAGCTGAATAGGCAAAAATTTTATTAAGTTTAAACTCTCGTGAAGAAAGGAGCGGGAATCCAATTGTTTCATTTTTATTGGTTCGCGCCCTTCATTCTGGGTGGGAATATATTTCAGTTTGGGGGAGGAGGAAGGGTTTTTTTCATCCATATAGTTGAAGACAGTTAAAGACTTTAAAGTTAAAGGCAAAATTTTAAATGTCCATAGAAGTTAATAAATATCAAATAATAGCCAAGAAGATAAAAAATACAAATTATGTTAATTTTTTATTTTTTAGACCAAAATACCCTTAATGACTTGACTGATTTTTTGATTTTTTTTTTCCTTTTTTCTGAAGTAAACGATTTTTTATGTTTTTTTTTTTTCAAATTTTACGTTTTTTTTTTATTTCTGACATTTTTATAAATGGGACTAATGGGACTATTGTGTGACAATAGTCCCATTAGTCTCAACTACAACTCCCCAATCCAGTATATATAATCAGATATAGGACTAATGAGACTATTGGCACCAAATAGTCCTATTAATCCCAACTTCAGCAATTTATTTAAGTCCATAAAATCAACATTCTAAGCATGATTTTTTTTTTTTTAAATATGATTCTGAACAAGAGGAACAACACTAAAACAACTGTAGCAATCAATCCAGAGGCAAAAACCCGAACTTAGAAATAGGACTAATGAGACTATTGTCACCGAATAGTCTCATTAGTCGCAACTTCAGCAATTCATTTTAGTCCATAAAATCAACATTCCAAACATGATTTTATTTTCAATAAAAAAAAAAAACATGATTCTGAACAAGAATCAACCCTAAAACAACTTTAGCAACCAATCTAGAGGCAAAAAGCCTAAATTAGAGATAAGACTAATGGGACTACTATCACTGAATAGTCTCATTAGTCCCAACTGCAACTCCTCAATTCAGTACATATAATCAGAAATAGGACTAATGGAACTATTGCCACCGAATAGTCTCATTAGTCCCAACTTCAGCAATTCATTTCAGTCCATAAAATCAACATTTCAAGCATGATTTTTATTTTCAATAAAAAAATATGATTCTGAACAAGAATCAACACTAAAACAACTAGCAACCAATCTAGAGGGAAAAATCCTAAATCAGAAATAGGACTAATGGGACTATTGTCACTGAATAGTCTCATTAGTCTCAACTGCAAAATTTAGAGATCTAGCAAAATGACGTTACAGTTAATAAAATCAACATATGAAGCATGATTTTCATTTCAAAAGAAACCTAAACACAATATAGCAACCAAACTATAGGCAAAACCCTAAATCAGAAAATAGTCCTAATGGTACTATAGGCACATATTTGTCCCATAGTCCCATTAGTATAAATCAATTCAACAAAAATCATGATAAACACTTCCAAGAGGGGAGGACCTTGCCCCACCAATAGCATCAATATCGCAAGCATCTTCCTGCAATTCAATAAATCAATATCCCAAAATTTTGTGGATAAACACTTCAGCGTTCGTCACCCACACATATGCCAAATTTCTAATTTTCTACTATTCGCTCCTACTGCCGCAGCCGCAACCCTCACCATCACAGCCACCACCGTATCTATGGTAATATCTTCATTTTCTCCATTAACTTCAACTCACATATGCCCTCACCTTTTCCTCTTCCGCCACAATTATCAGTACGAGCTCCTCCTCGCTTCGGTGCCGCGAACCAACTTCTTCGCTCGCTCATCTCTAGTCGACAGATCTGGATCGCCGTCGTCGGATTTGAGCCACCGTCGTCATCTCCACCGCTGTTGCTCTGCCGCCGCCGGTCATTTGTTGGGAGGGAGGGGGCGATATCAGGAAGAGAGAATTTTGAGGATATAGAATTAGGGTATGAGGAAATGAAAGAAATCGAGAAGTGAAAATCTGTTAAATGAGGTCCCGCTTCTTTTTCTTCAATTTCAAATCAGGGGTATTTTGGGAAGGAAATTGATATTATTTGACATTTTTAACTTATTGGACATTATTTGACATTGCTTAACTTTTATGGACATTTGTATGTATTATCACTTAAAGTTATTAGGAGTAGTTTTTTTATGGGAAAATTACAGTTTATATCATAAAATACTGATTACAGTATTTAACAAATATATCTGAACTATTAATAATTACAAGAAGACACATGAACTATCAATAAAAGTAACAAATGTACCCCATATTATTTTAGGCAACACATTTATGAGGTGGATTTTTTCTTAATATTTTTTTATATTCATAAGGATGACATGGCAATCAATTAACACATCAAACTTTGTCCAGTTAACAAAATGTTTTAAAACATTTAATTAAAAAATTTGGGATCTCTCCGTCCATCTTCTTCACCATGGACGCCGATATAGACGTCGCAGCTTCTAAGCTTTGCGTTAATGGAAGCCGGCGAGACTGATGAGCTTTTGGCGAAGGAAATGCGCGGTCACGGAAAGGAGAAAGATAGCCGATGAGCTCCAGCTGCCGCCGTCTCCACCGTCACTAGCTATCTTGAGCTTCTCCGGCGGTGGGGTGTAGGAGGTGCCGGGGACATCGTCGAACTGAGAGCCGCCGCTGAATGAGGAATGAGTGAGCATGGTGGACGGAGTTGGAGCATCATCGCAGCTCTAGCTCGAGTTCGCGGCGTCAGCAGCAGAGGCGTCGGCGGCGTAAGCTATGGGTGAAATACAGGGCAATTGCAGTGCAGAGGCGAATGCCGATGAAGATACGAGAGGAGAGCTGTACGGAGATGACTTCACTGGTAAGTGCAAAGTTCACTCCTCCCCTATAAATTTGTCTTATTCTGATACGATTCCGACCACCCCAAGTATAGAGGAGGCAATGAACAAGGAAGATGAGAGTTTGCAAGGCACGGTTCAGAGATCGTTGCGACCAAGGGACCGAATTAAGCAGCCTGAACGTTTTACTAATTTCGTAGCTAAGTAATTTTTATGTTTATTATAGTAGTTTGTAATATTTAGTATGATAGTTAAAAGATAATTATTGTATTAAGAGTCGAGCGTTTTATAAGCTCCGTTCGGGTTTTCTTCGTGGGTTCTTTCCCGGACTAAGGTCGAACCAACCCTAGGGTTTAGATTATATAAATAGGGCTTTTTATCAACCAAGGAGGACACAACTTATTTGCCCTATTTTCTGCGTGTTGCTCAAGTTCTTATCTTGCGAACCCTTGTTTCTTTTTTGGCTGCCGTCGGGCTTTGTTCCGCGCTCAGCCGCCGCCCCATCCCGCCGATCTCGTGCGACGAGATGCCGGAACCCATCGAACTCGTGCTCACGACCTACCAACTCGACTATCTCGACGATCGACTTACCATGTTCCTTGCTTAATTAAAATTATGGGGATCTCTAATGGCAACAGATTTTTGCCTCTCGCCGAAAAACTAAGGCCCATCCAATTATTTCTTAATAAGTACGGATCAGGCGGCGGCCGACGGGGGGGTAGGGACAGTGGTTGAAGTTATGTTCGGAGAGAAATAGAAGAGAAGGATGCTCGAGAGGAGCTAGACATCGGAGGCAATGGCGGCGCCAATGGTGAAGAAGAAGGAGCAACAAATCCCTAAAGATTTGAATTTGATACATTAAGTTTTAATTTTTTTCAGTTGCCATGTCATCCTTATCAAAACAAATATAATTAAGAAAAAATCCACCTAGTTGCCATGTCATCCTTATGAATATAAAAAATATTAAGAAAAAATCCACCTCATAAATGTGTTGCCTAAATTAGATTATGGGGTACACTTGTTACTTTTATTGACAGTTCATGTGTTTTCTTGTAATTATTGATAGTTTAGGATATATTTGTTAAATAATCAGTAGTTTAGGATATAAACTGTAATTTTCCCTTTTTTATAATATGGATAATTTTCCTGCATATATAATTTATATATTTTAACATTAATTAGTGCTGTAATTTGTAATTATTTACCAATTAATTAATTTCTAATTAAATAAATCAAGAAAGAAAGTGATATGTAAATATGTTACTTCAACTCCATTGTAAAATTTATATTTAAGACCATATGGTCTTTATCAAGTGAAATACTTTTTTCGTATTAACTAATCCATTAATTCGAAGCAACAATTTGATTAGTGGACTTATCGTTTTATTAATTGTCCGAGTATTTCTAATGATTCAACCATGTTTAGCACTACTTAATTTAAATTCCATCCTTGATGGCGTTAATCCTTAATTCCAAAGAGATCTGTAATACTAGTTCACTTATCGTTTCACTAATTAACCGTGTTTCTCTAGTTTTTCAACTATATTAATTACTAATTAAGTGAAATTCCAATCTTGATCGCATCTATCTATATCTATATACTATATAAAAACAAAGTACAAGGGCTATTTTTGTAAATTTATATTTAATTAAAAATAATAATTTTGTAAATTTCTAGACTTCCATTCAATTTTTTTTAATTTTATTTTTTTTAATTTTTTATTTTATAATATAACCAGTGTAAAAAAATACTTAAAAGAAAGCACCGCTTCGGGCCTTCGGCTTCTCCAGCCAAAAGCCACGACTCTTAGGCTGTGTTTGATAGGAAGTTAGGATTTTGTACGATTAATAAACATGAGACTATTTGTATGAATAGAAAGTGAGATAAGTTATCTATTTTAGTATTTGGTAGGTGAGATTAAAAAGTAAGATAAGTTAAATAGATGTTTAGTACAATGGATAAAACTTAAGATTAAATTGGTAATTTACAAAAATAACCTTATGTTTTTTTTTATTTATACATAATTATCTTCTAAAAAACCTAACACTTCCCTAATTTTTTGTATTTTTTTTATATCTATTTTTTTGTATTTTGTAAGTTAATTTAATTTTTTTATTTACATATCTATTTTTTTATAATTTTTTTCTATAAATTGTATTGTAATGTAATTTAATTTTTATTAAATATTATTTTTATAAATATATATATATTTTTGTAATTTATGTAACATTATTTTCTATAATCTATTATTTATATATAGAGGGCAAAGTGGAATTTATATATTTAATTAAGTATTATTTTTATATATTATTAAATATAGTATTTATGTATATAAGGGCAAAATGGGAATTTTGTTTCCTAATCTTGATTACTGTTGAAACATCATAAGTTATCCGATCGACCATTTTGGTCGGATTAATTGTCCGAGTGAAATAGGAAAATAAGCCCGGGCTTTGATATAATAACTGGCTCCCAAGTTTATGCGTCTTGGATACCAAATACCCATTTAACTAAGATTATTAAGGTTATCTTGCTTTAACCTATCAACCAAACACACCCTTACAATACAACTATAAAATTCTTGCATCATTGAATTAAAAATTCCCACAATTTTATTTAAATTAACCCATCTGTCATTTGTGTGTCAGGTTTGTATAATCGGAAGTCTTAATAATTATAAATACCCCTTTGTTAAATGTAGATGTGAAATCTACCCTCTTTTAAGAAACCATGTTAAAAATACCCCCTTTCTTAAAATAATATAAATTGGGCCCCACTTTTGATGTTAGACGTGTTAGAAGTGATGATTTATTATTTTTGCTTTAAAAATATATAACGGTTATTAATAAGTCTTCTACCTCCGACCACATTTTGTAGCCGGCGGTGGAATTAGTTCCGGCAACTTCCATCGAAGGTGGGTAATATTTTTTTGCTTCTAAAATTATTTTATACGTAATAGCATGTTTAATTTCCATACATGTATTTAAAGGATTAATTTAGGACTTAGTACTTCATAATTTAATAGTTTAAATTTAATTATATTAATTATTCTCTTAACTGATAAATTATTGTCGTTCAATTTAAAATAGTACATGGATTGAGTCTAAAAAAATGATTCAAGTGAGAAAACATTGTCCACCTCCCATGAAAGTTGCTGGAACTCTCCCACCTCCGGCCGGAGGTGGGAGAGTTCCGGCAACTTTCATGGGAGGTGGATAATATTTTTTTGCTTCTAAAATTATTTTATACATAATAGCATGTTTAATTTCCATATTACATGTATTTAAAGGATTAATTTAGAACTTAGTACTTCATAATTTCATAGTTTAAATTTAATTATGTTAATTATTCTCTTAATTGATAAATTATTATTGTTCAATTTAAAATAGTACATGGATTGAGTCTAAAAAAATGATTCAAGTGAGAAAACATTGTCCACCTCCCATGAAAGTTGCCGGAACTCTCCCACCTCCGGCCACTTTGTGTTCACACAAAGTGGCCGGAGGTGGGAGAGTTCCGGCAACTTTCACGGGAGGTGGATAATATTTTTTTGCTTCTAAAATTATTTTATACATAATAGCATGTTTAATTTTCATATTACATGTATTTAAAGGATTAATTTAGGACTTAGTACTTCATAATTTCATAGTTTAAATTTAATTATGTTAATTATTCTCTTAATTGATAAATTATTATTGTTCAATTTAAAATAGTACATGGATTGAGTCTAAAAAAATGATTCAAGTGCGAAAACATTGTCCACCGCCCGTGAAAGTTGCCGGAACTCTCCCACCTCCGGCCACTTTGTTTTCACAGCGCAGGTCGATAATGACGAAAATGTATCTCTCATCGGTAACAATCCAAGGGATGAAAACCTAATACAAGTATTAAAAAAAAAAACAGTAACATTAAATAGGAAGAGTCTTAATAAATATAAATTTTAAATTAATGAAATTGAATGTGAAATGAGATTGTTACCGTATTTGCTTTCCACCAGTTAGGTGTCTTATAAGGGACGTCTTGACCCTGTGCGATTAGACACAATTGTGACTCAGAGTCTTGTGAGTGTATGCACCCCACGGAAATTCACTAAAGGTGTGCATGTTGTCAGCCAAGAACCACAGTCAAGTGTACGGTGGCTTTCGAGAATCGTGGCCAAGAAGGAAATTATTGGCTATCAACATGTTCGTCAGTCGCAAGTGGATATCACCATCCGGGTCGCCAAAGGGGCTAGGATTTTGATTCAACATCTGGAGCAATGTGTTGGTGCTCTCATTTGCCCCTCCACAAACAACTTGCCAGATACGTGAATGCCTAGGATTACGCCTACGGCAAGGATCAAATGTTGTAGGCCCGAATTTCAATCCAGTAATCAAGGCATGATCCTCGTGAGAGTACTCTGTATTTTGACGACCGATGTGGAACCAAATTCCATGTCTTGAATAAATTGCCCGAGAAAGTATACTGTTTAGTACGCCCCCGTAACACCTCTTTGGATTTCAACCGATAAAATGACCGAAAGGTCCCTCTCTGAATCTGTCAACTAAAGCATTACCCCCGAAGTTGAATAATGCGCTCCTGATGCCCTCCAACAGGTCAATGTAATAGCATGTATTGGGTTTTGCTGGATGATTGATATAATGTGGGCGACGATACCCTGGTGCTGGCAACGCCTATTTTTCATTAAAAAAAATATCAAAATTAGATTCTTCATAAATTGCATAAAATACACGAATTACATGCACTAATAAACGTAATTAAACTTCAAACATGCAAACAAATACGAAAGCAATAGAAAATCCACCGAATAATTTAATTTTATTAAGACTACATACAAATTCCATCCTACAACTAAGTATCTCATAATGTAAACTAATAAAATATAATTAATTGCATGCGAAAAATTAATTAAGCAGCACGTATTGAACATCACTAATCTAATTTAAGCAGCACGAATTAATTAAGGAGCATGTAACATCACTAATCTAATTAAATTATGTAAATTAGATTGGATCTAATATAATTGTTTAAACAAAGTACTCATCTAATTATCAACTATTACCTAAAGGAAAACTAACCTAATCAATTAAGTGCAAATATTAGGAAACATAATTAATTAATCAATGCAAAAATTAAAAAAAATTATGTAAACCAAATTAAAAAAAATAAAATAATTTATGAATATCATTTTGAAATAACCGAGAATTTTCAGTTACATTCACCGCCGGCGGAAGTCACCGGAAATGTCCCACCGCCGGCAGTGAAACATTTCCGGTGACTTCCGCCGGCGGTGAATGTGACTGAAAATTGTTATTTGTATTTATTAATTTTATGGGCACCATCACCGCCCCACCACCATCTCCGGCGCTGAGAGGGTACCTGGGGGCGGTGAGAGAGGGGAGGGGGGCGGCGGTGATGCAGGTGACAAGGGGGGCGGTGAGAGAGTCGGCTGGCCCAGCCATGGAGTGGATGAATATATGAGTGTAGGATTTTAATTTCCTTGTCCGTTAGAGTCTGCAAAAATAACTGTCTCCCCAACTTTCAAACACAGCTGAACAAAAGGTGGACCCAAATATATAGTATTTAATAAAAGGGGGGCATTTTGCACATTTACATTAAAAATAGGCTATTTTTTACATTTATATTTAAAAATAGAGTATTTTAATTTTTCACCCGTCCAAGTATCCAACTTCTCCCCTGTCTTCTTTGAATCCCCTCGAATTTCAAGCGACAGTGATTGACTGGCAACTTCTACATAAATAAATGTCTCTCCATAATTTTTTATCCAAACTATCTATTGTTTTTCTATTAAATTATATTTTGAAGTTAGTATTTTGATGAAATTCTAAAGAAGTTTCATTATGTTACGCTATATCCTCTCATTTTAACCTCTACACATGCATTATATATGGATTATGGGGAAGATGTTGATATGCATTTTTTTTAGATTAATTTTTTGTACACTTTTTTTTCGTACCACTTTCCTAATTAATTTTTTTTAATATTAAAACAAATTTCGATAAAATTATTTTAGTTGGATCCATTTTCCATGCACTGAATAAGCAATATTTTGTAATTATGTGTACAGAGATAAAAGTTAGAATTTAGAAATTTACGAAAAAAAATTACGAGGAATATTTTAGTAATTGTATTTTTATGGATAAAAAATGATTAATCAGAAAAAGGATCAGCACAATTACGATAACAATTGCGATGCGGGTAAACACCCGTTTACAAAACGACATCATCATACAATCCAAACAATGTGTCCTTAATTCGAGTTTCAACCATTTATATAATGCAACAGTAGTCTCAAGACCAAAAAAATTCTAATACGCGCAGGATATGGCCCAGCACATAGGCTCAAAGCATCAGGCCCAATATAATTGGGCCTCGGCAGTTAAGCTCGGCCCAGGCAGCTCGACCCAATTGCAGATAAGAGACTTTATCATCAAGGCAACCAAGACTCCTACATCGACTACAACTCAAGCTCTAAGAGAGATATAGAAGCTCGTTGTTTATCCATAAAGAAAGAGATCAAGCTAAATAGTCCAAACAGGAGAAAAAATTCGTATTATAATCGAACTTCATGTAACTATCTATAAATATAGGCTTAGAATAGGTTGAGAGAGCAGAACAATCTTGTAATCAATACTCATACTAGCAATAAAGATCAATACTCTTGCTCCGTGGACGTAGATCTACTCTAATAGATCGAACCACGTAATTCGTTTGTGTTCATTTTACTTTCGTATTCATTAATTCATTGTCTACGTGTATTAATTACCTTACGAAAACAAGATCGATCACGCAATAAAAAGAAGGATAAGTCGAGTAGAGTATAATGTATTCCAAATGATTCTTTGCTGCTGAAGATGAACAATGCAATGGAGGTAAGTACGGTAATATGTCTAATTACAATTTTATTTTCGAATGTCACGGAAATGAATCCAAGTAATCGATATTTTCATCTATTCCTTCTCTCTCTTGTGTATATAATTTATATAAATGAATTATGACCTTCTTTCTTCAACTTTGGAATCTTACATTTATGTATTTTTTGTTTATATTTCTTCGATTATTTTTGTTAAACACAATAATGGATCATTTAAACATTTTAACCAATGTTGTTTTTATAGATAACTATTAATTATTAATATTAATATTAATTTATTGTTGTACATTCTGTGCAATATACTATATAGTTAGTAGTTTTTTTTCATATGCATTTAACAATATCACTTAAAATTGAATAACAGTAATTGATTTATAAATTGGAGTGAAAAAATAGTATATGGCTCATAGTTTAGTTTTATTTTTAATGTGATTATCTCTGCGTATATGTTTCCGCATTAATTATATAAGTGGAATATTTAGCAGTAACCTAGAGTACAACGTAGGTTGTATTTATTCATTTTTTTTATAAATAATAGTATCTTTTTAAATATAAATACGTGGTAATGGTACAAACTAAATAAATAATTCGGTAGTAGATAGGTGTGAATAATTTTATTATGATTAGTATCACAATTTGATTCAGATATAACTGTACCCGTGCATTCCGCACAAATGGGCAATTTTAAACATAGTCCCGTATCTCTCACTATATAGCTTCTATTTTAAATTAATAATAAAAATAATACTGAATATACAAATATACCCTCATAACCCCCAATTAAGCCGTCATTCACTTTGTTTCTTCGTCTTCCCTATGACTTTTATCTCTTTTTCCCTTTTCCCTCTTGACTGTATATACATTTAAAAACGATAGTAACACTCCAAATTATAAATAAATTCCAACATAGCCCCCAAAGAAGTTCAACAATAAATTTTACGATTTTGACTTTGACATTGTCAAAAGGTAATCTATATATTTAGCCCCCAAAATCAAGACTCTGGAATTTCACAAAATATATTGTGTAAATGAATTTACTTGGATAAAACAAGAATATTGAACTATCCGGCTATCCCCCATCCTTTCACCAAAGAAGATCGATGACTTCACCATTGCCGATCCAATAACTCACTCGATTCTTCGATTGGGGATAAATTAGCATCATAAAATTGAAGAAAAAATATTTGGTGTAGAATAAACATGGTGTTCGTTGGGATAGAATTAAAAGAATTAAGTAGGATTAGTTTTAGCCGACCATAAAAAGGTTCATCGATGCCGGCGACCATAGAGGAGAAGGCAAGCAGTGAAGAGAGAGAATGAGAAAAGATAATTTGGGAATTAAGTCGAAGATGAACAAATGGTGGCTACAGTCCACAAGAGTAAGATAGGTAATTTATATTTTAAATGTTATTTATTTAAATTATGATGGCTATAAAGAGAGAATTAGGGGTTATGTTTAAAATCGCCCGCACAAATTTATTTAGATATGTTAGTTGGCCATCTATATCTATATATATATAAAAACAAAATGAACAAAGCAGTTACTTTTTCCCACCAAAAATAGGGTAAAACAGTAATTTTTCATTTAAACGGTTATTTTTAAAATATCAGTTACCACGTTCATTTTAAAAATAAAAAAAAATCTACAACGATATTATTATATTTATATATTTGCTGCATTTGTCAGTTTGTGCCTCACTTTGCATGACAAATAAAGATTTCAGGAGCGCATTATTCATTAATAATTCTTCTGTTAATACAAAATAAACACGTGTTTCCTTATTCTCTCTCTACAGCAATCCATATCAACGTATTTAACACATTGTGATAAAATATTTTTCAATCGAATTTAAGGAAACAAAACAAGTAAACTTTAATGTCGGATGTTATCATTATATTCAAACCATTAAAATGAATCAGATTTTTTTTTTAATCAAAATTATATCAAAGCAACGGCAGACAAAGTTAGTGGATAATTAATGCTTCATGAATTGAATGGCATTTCATAAATTGTGAATCTGATTTCAATAGTAAATGTTTCATGTTAATGCCAACAAAAATATGCAAAATGAATATCAATACAAAAATATTTATACGTTGCGGATATGACCAACACTACACGGCACTATTAAATTATAGATAATTATCACATATATCATAACCGCTACAAGATATTTTAATAAATAGAATATAATTATCCCACTAACCCACTAAGACAGTTTTACACACCATTCACATCTGCAACAGCCCACTACATTAAACTCCCAGCTTTTACACTACAAATAAGTAGCTTCTCATTCTACGACTATGTATTTGCAGACAGAGAAAAAAAACACCGAAAGATGGCGCTGTACTTGGAATGACCAAGGATCTACTGCCAGAGAAATCAAAGTTTGCTCTGAAACTAAGAGTAATACGAAGCTACAAAATTCCCCAAATAAAAAACAAACAAGAAGATTACTCTCAAGAATGAGGTAACTTCAATTTTTTTTAGGATTTCAAGTTTCGTAAACTCTCAAGAATTAGGATTTCAAGAATTAGGTAGCTCTCAAGAATTATGATTTCAAGAATTAGGTAACTCTCAAGAATTAGGATTTCAAGTTCCGTAAAGTAGGATTTCATGTTCAGTACTCAAAAGAAGGCAGATTTAAAGACGCACGTTTTCACAGGTAATTCTATTCAACTTCTTTTATTATTATCACTGTTTAGTAAAATTCTTCTTATACGCACCTAAATCTTGCTAGAAATTGATTAAGCATGTTCTTAAAGGTATTAAAAATAGAACTCACCTACATTATTCTTTAAGATTAGTGTATTCACTCTTTATTGGAATGTTTAGCATCTTTGTCTATGTCCAAAATGAACACCCAACTGAAACGAATAAGATATTTTTATTACTTATCCAAAATATGCATAACTTCGATAACTAAGATTAGAAGAGCTGATTAATAATTTGAAGTATTTAGGGGGTTGAATAAGTAAAAAATAAGTAGATTTCATAATGAATGATATTCCAAAAGATGGAGAACTAAAGAACCAACATTAGAAGATTTACTCACAAACAAAGTAGAAAAAAATAAAAGTTGTACCATCTACTGTAATTAGCTAAAAAATTATCAGATTAATATAATAATTCCAGATCTGAACATTAAACTGACAAATGTATTAAAAAAAATTAAAATTTCGCAAAAAAAAGAATATATATATATATATATATATATTATATATATATAGTACTTATAGAGCAACGATTTCAAGCTCAGAAAATAAGTTATATAATGAATGAGAATCCAAATAGATGTAGTTCCACAACAATTTTCCAGGATCTGCATGAATTAAAGAACCAATATTTGAGTATTTGCTCACAGAAAAATCAAAAAATAACGTTGTACTCCATTAAGAAGACGAGAAGAGAGTGAAGTGAAGTGAGTGAGGAGTGAGAAAGGCAACTTCATTCGAGTGAAACGGCACTGTTATTTTTGGTCTTAATGTTTCAACACTTTCCTATTTATAGTACTTACAATTTAGGGTTTGTTTTAATTAATACTAATAAAAAATAAGAAATAAAAATCCCTTTAAATATTTATTTAGAAATCGTGAACATTTTGACCGTTAATTACAATAATACCGTCTTTACTATATGATCAGTCCATGTAGCATATTGGCTTCATAAGTATTCTTTTTTGTTTTTCTTTTCTTGCAATCTTCAAATGTTGATAATTATTATATTAATTCTGTAACTTTTTTGACTTTTATTTATTTACTACCACCAATCCATGTGGCATAGTGATTTAAAAAAATTTGAAACGATGTGGCATGGTCATAATTAATGCACATGCAATGATTTTTAATTTGATACATTATTATAAAGTTAAAAATGGAATAAGAATGAATCAGTTAAAACAAAAGGTAAAACGCAAAAACATAAATAATAATGTAAATAAATTCATTATGTTAAAACAAACATATAACTCAACTAGAATCGCTCTTATTCACGATGGACACACTTAATATGCTCACTACTTATATGGCAATGTCAAGTCGTTAATTATTTCCATTTGGAGTTTAGTTTGTTGGGTTAGGTTTAGTTTTTTTTGGTTGGGTTTAATTTTATAATATATTTAAATTATTCTTTTTATCTAACATATTACCACGTCATCCGTGGGCATTGGAGGGTTACTCATAACTCAACACAAAAAAGTTATATCATGATGGATGATTGTGAAAAAGAATCAGGCTTGAAGAAAATTTGTTACCAAAATATATAACATCATGTATTTTAGTATAGCAACATAATGTATTGTTTTCTAAAAATATTTCATCGTAATTTTTATCTATAATATTTAAATTTGTTTGCTTTTAATTTTTGTATATTTAATAATCGCCGTGCATCGCACGGGTGGCTATACTAGTATATATAAAAACAAAATAATTTTGGCAGTTTTATTTTAGCGCCATAATTTAAAAATCAGTTAAAACGTTTACAAGAAGTTATTTTCGATCGGCAGTTCTTACGCAATTAATTAAGGAAACAACGAATTAAAAAAAAATACCCTGTCGCCTATTCTACACGTTCTCACTCAACCCTAACACGACATCGAAATAGCGGAACCGCTATGCCTTACATCCAAATTTGCCAGCCCCTTCATAATTTTGAAACATAAAAAGTCAGAATTTTTTTGGAAAAATAGCATCAGTTTCTTTGGTGTTGTTTCCGACGATAATCGCAATTCTTCCTTCTGTGTACTGCATACTTATTTTGAAGATTTGTCTCCAGCGACAATCTCTTTCTGCATACTTATTTTGAAGATTTGTCTCAAGCGACAATCTCTTTGCTCTCTGCATCGATGATTGCCTCTTCAATGTTCAGTTATACATCAGGTTTGCACTATACATATACATCTGGCATATCAAATTTCTAGATGATCGAGTGATTCATATCGCAGAACTGCTATAGGCTTATTGCTTCCCTAATTTTGTGTGGTAATTAAGCTGTGGATTTTGTTGTTTAGTATAGTTTTCAAATAGTCAAAAATTGTATGGTCCGATGCTATGAGCTTTGTATACGATAAGGCTACATTCCGATGCAAAATCCCCTCTCAACCTTCTATGAAACTCACAGTATTTGAAGTAAACAAAAATCACAGGTCAGTAGGAAATATTGTTATTTTTCATTATAATTATACATAATTCAACATTTTATAGTTGGTGAGCGAGTTCATTAATTTATTAGATCATTAATGGAACATAGGTTCACTCTTTGATATGTATAACAAAATGAGCCAAATATTTTTGAAGCTCCACATTGCCATGCAGGTAAAACAATATTAATTGTCTCATTTCCATTTTTGCTGACAACAGTAAAGCTAGAAAAAGTTGATACTAAAAGAAATCTTTGATTATGTTGTGTATGCAAGTAAGTCATAGAGAACTTTGGACTTTTTTTCCTATCTAAAAGCAGAATGCATCATCATTGTTTCACCTATATCATATAGAAAGTTGCAGTGGGAATAAAAAGAAGTCTATGTGTGTAGAAATTTCATACTTGAACGGACAATAGTGGTGAGAGGAAGAAAAAAGCTGATGTGTGTAAAAGTTGGATTTTTGTGGTTTCATGATCAACAACATGTTTCTTTTTATTCTTTAGTGACTTTTTCAAGAAAAATGTTTCTTTCACTTAAGATTTTTCCATTTTGTCAGCATGTTACAGATTTAGATGGAAAGACAAACATTAGAAATAAGAGAATGGAGATTAAATCAGAGCAGATAAAAAGATTTCATTTCCAATTATCTCGACTCTCATTAGAATATAGTGATTCCTTAAGTTTTATTATTATTATTTTTTTCTTCTTCTTTCAATCCCATATATTGATTAAGCATTTTCTGAATAAATTCTTTAGGTTTTTTTTTTTTTTGGGCAATCCCCATATATATGTGTATAAATTTCTACTGCATTTTGGTTATTTGCATGGAACATATTTATTTCAATCTGTTGCTTTTTTTTTTTTTTCCCCTTTTTAATCAATAGATATGGCCGCACGATTATTTGCGTGGAACTAATTTATTTTAATTGGTTATCTTATTTTTATTTTTATTTTTCTTTTTAAAGTAGATATGCCCGCTCATCGCGCGGGGGCGGAAAACTAGTTTGTTATAATACAAAATTAACACTAGATTGTCGGTAGATTGTCGGTGGCTAAAATTATACAAATTTACTTTTAGATGCATTTCAAAATCATAATAGTTTTATGATGTTATATCATATATATGTACAGTATATATTTGTATATTATCTACGATTATATAAATTTGAAAATTTCTAAAATACCCTCCTCAAAAAAACAAAAAAAAAAAAAAAATTCTAAAATACCAGTACACGGATTAAAATGAACGGAGAGGAAAATAAAATTATTTTCTCGATGTCTATATATATAATTAGAAAATGGCGGTCATTGCATCTATTGATCTATATTATATAAAATGATCAGATGCTCAAGAAATTATCCCAACTTTATATTTACATGACATCTCTCAACATATATATTATTTTGTATAATGAACTCAAAAATGATCTTTCATTTATGAACATGAACAAAATTACTTAGTATGTTTAAACAAAATATTAGATACTCCCTTCGTCCCATTTAAACTGTCATGCTTTCCTAATCGGGTCGTCCTACATCAATAGTCCTGTTTCCAGAAAAGGAAAGAATCGGACCAATCAGAAAGCATTAAACTTTAATGGATCATTTCTCTTTCTAACAAAACATATTCTCCTAAAATCTCATGCTGAAAAGAAACATGACAGTTTAAATGGGACGGAGGGAGTATAATTTTGGTATAATCTATAAAGTATTAATCCGAGCATCGCTCGGGTAAAAGATTCTAGTACTATATAAAAGCGATACGAATGACAATTTTATAATTTAAATAAAATTTTAAGTGCATTTTTGTCAATTTTATTAAATTTGTAACTGTTTTTGAATTACCGATTATAATTTGCCAATTTATGAACGGATGCAACTTTTCAATTGGATTGGTGTCACTTTAATATTTTCTCTATATATATTCATATTTTTTGGTTATTTATTGCATTATGCATTTATGCGTCCGCTGCCAATAATTAGGAGGCCCGGCCCACACACATCATTTTCAGTGAAAGGGAAAATGGAAGACAACATTGTAAAAGCAATTGCCCATTTTCAACAGGTACGTAAAAATATATAAATGTTAGTATATTACTCCTCCCTCCGTCCCGTCGAAATGACCTTATTTTTCTTTTTGGGCCGTCCCATCGAAATAATATTGTTTCCTAAAAATAAAATAATTAGTTAATTAAAAAAATTAATTAATGACCTTATTTTTCTTGAAATATTTACTTAATATTAAATATATTTATAAAACATTCAAAACTTTAATTATCAAACACACTTTACGAATTAAACACTCACTCCTTAAATCTCGTGCCGAAAAGAAATCAGGTCATTTCAGCGGGACGGAGGGAGTATTAAATATGAATTGATATGATTATGCGATAATTCTTCGTTTTTTTTTTTCTTTTCTTATTCTGTTAGTATAAAAAATACATGAAAACAAAGAAAAATACAACATGAAAACAAATATTATTAGAGAATGAAACCTAAATTTTTAAATAGTGCTTCCTCTTCTTCACCCTGCATTCTCATTTACATATTCTTTGTTTATTATAATATCTCATAATATTTATTCATCGTGTTTTGAAAGTTTTTATATTTCTGCATGACTTCATTCTATTTTTTTTTAATGATCCAACGCTATCAAATACTATCATTCTATTTTTAACTGTATATTTGTGTACATTTGTGATAGCGTTGGATCAGGTATTTGTGATTATTTTATGCAGATAGGAGAAGCAATCAATATTAAATGGCTTGATCAACATGAGGCAAAGTTGGCTATCACACTGGAGCAGGAGCACACAGCCAAAATGGAGCAGGAGCACAGCTAAAATGGGACATTGAGAGTACAGGAATACCAGAGAGTAAATACTTCGTTTAGTAGCTTAATACTTGGTTGCCTAAATACTTAATTGAATGCATAGAGCATTGTTACAACTTACATGTAGCTTAATACTTGGTTACCTAAATACTTCGTTTATTAGCTTTGCTTTCTATTCAGTACATATATTTGATAGTTGAGAACTTCTGGAAACATATTGTTAGTGTTATTTTGTCATGTGATGCTTTGAAATATGTTGTTGACTTGTTAATAGGAGAAAGCTCTAGTTGGTGGAGGTGTATCCCATGCATGCTCTTTTTTTTTTTTTTTTTTGCTCTATCCCATGCTCTTTCTTTATTGTCAACTCAACCAATTCCAATTTTTTAAACCCTACCACCAGTTATTTTTCCTTATTTTGCTGTGATGATGACATTCATTGGCATGAAAAAGGAAAAAAATAGTTCCATTGCTTCTCAGATTCTGAAACTGTGTATTTTCTTTCTATTTACCAACAGTTGCTTTCATTGCTGTAGCCAGATTTAATTTGACAAGTTGTTTGAGCACTTCTTTTTTTTTAGCTTCTTTTCTGCTCCCTTCAAAGGACCTTTGCCATGATTATTCTGTGTTTTATGCTTCAAATAATAATATTTGTGTGCATCATGAGTTATCCAAATTCGCAGCATGTGATGATTCCACAAAAGATTCCTTTTGCTATGAGAAATTCTATTCTTGGATTTCCAATTTTGTTTTGACATTTGTTTTGAAAATTGTAGTACTAAAGTCTTTTTTGTCTCTTTCTATACATATCATCACGAGACATTTCCAGCCACTATTAAAAATTACTCTTGAAATTCGAAAATAAATTATTTGTAATTTGTGCATAAATATCCCCCAATATTTCTACTATATTTTACGGATTGTCATTGTTTGTAGATATGCACTGTAAGAAGTAGACATTTGTATACCATTATAAATTGAAATATTACATTTCTTACGTAACTTTTTGTTTATATAATAAATTATAATACTTCTTTAAAGTATTTTTCATTAGTTGGTTGGGTATGCGACACAACATTTGAAAGGTAAAACAACCCCTTATTTTACCTAAACGTTTGTTTTTTTTCATAAAGAAACATTCCATAAAAACATAATTCACTTAAATCAAACATGCATGAGTAAAAAAACTCTAATTCTTTCTAATCGATGGATGATGGAAATTTTGATTTAAAAATTGAAGCATGCCATGTCATGCATTGTATTTATCTAATGTGACGATTTATTCATGGGGTGATCGATTATAGACTTTCACACAAGAAAATTGGTATTCTGATCATGTCTATATTCAATTTGTAATGTATATAAGTTACACTGCCATCATTGTAAGATAAAATCAAGTTTCTTTTTCCATTTAAATAATTAATTTAGTGCAATCATTACTTCCATTCGTACAGAATGGATAATAGTGGATGGTATGAGAAAAATACTTCAAATAATTATTTTAAAATCTACCATCGAAAAGCGTGAAAATGTGTGCCGCAAAGAAAAGAAAAGAAAGGGATTGTCAATCTTAAAACCAATGTTCTAAAAATCGGCCTAGTCGGCCGCCTAGTCGGACCATGGCCAACCCGACTTTTGGCTAGTCGGTGGTCTCTAGGCGCTCGGGCACTAATCGGCGCCTAGTCGGCCGCCTAGGCGGGCTGGGCGGCTGGGCTGCTAGGCGGGGTAGTCGGGCTTTAGGCGGGCTGGTCGGGCTCTAGGCGGATTTGATTAGAGATTTAGAGTTTTAATTTTAAATTCATATATTTAGTTTATTTATGTTCAAATTTATGGATTTCATGTTTAATTTTTTAAAAAAAGTATTATATACTATGAAATTTATTTGGAAGACTACTAAGTTTATGGAATTTTAGCTATTAATTAACATATTATATGTTTTATCATAAATTAAAAAATGAAATTATGAGTAATAGTATATGTTTATATAGTTTGTACTTTAGAATATAAGAGTAAAAATAATAAAAATAAGCATTATAATTCTAATCCGACTAGTCCCCGACTAGGCTCCCGCCTAGCCACCTAGGCGCTAGTCCCCACCTCACCGCCCGACTAGCAACTAGCGACTTTTAGAACACTGCTTAAAACAGAGGAAGTATGATCGATTTTACCAATGAGTACTTAGATGATCAATTTTAATCTCATATATAATCTGGGCATCACTAACATGCCTATCGTCATGAGAATTGAAGACTTAAAAGTTACTAATATATAAAGAAAAAAAAAATCAAAATTTAATTTATACTAAAAAGAATTGAAACGATATTACCATATTAATTTTATAGTACATGTCATTAGTAATGTCTAGAGGGACCACACCAACTAATGGTTCACTCTTTTTTGGGTTAGAAAAGGGAAACAATTAAGATATTTCATTACTTATTGTTTGGTTTGAGTAATATGTTATCCAATACTTTTATTTGGGGTAATCCAATACTTCAAATTGTTATCCCTCAAAGAAGAGGGGAAACAAAAAAAATATCTCACTTATTTATCAAGTTAATTGCGTGATTATTTCTAGATTATTAGGACATTGAGCCAACTAGTGATTTCTTTTACTAAACCCATAGAGAATTATTGAAGGGTCGACCTGTTTAACTAATAGGAGTCGGTCTTGAGAATTTAGTTGGGGCGAGCCCAACACGCATTAAATTGGGCCATGCCCGTTACAGGGCCAAGCCCACCTAGTAAAGGAATTGGGTCAAGCCCATTTTCCTTAATCAAGGCCCAATGGCCAATGCAAATTCTGAATTCAAGAATAAGAAGAAAAAAAAACGCAGTAAATAAATAAAATAGATTACATATCCTTCTCAGCTATTTAATCAAGAACGAAAATTTCAATAATTTCAATTGAAACAAATAAATAACTACAACTACATTTCTTCCTGTTACTTAATGAAGAACGAAAATAAAAGAAATTCTAATTAACCAATAAATAGAATTATATTAATACAACCTATTAAGCTAGGAATTAGCAGTAATAATTGCAATTACTTAGGAAATACAAATAGAGAAGCCTGCAACAGCCACCCTACTTCCTCTTTGCCGCCTCCTCCACCCCAAATCTGCAGAAGATCATCCCTTGAGAAAGTCACCACCACTCACAGCCCTTCCCTTGCAATGATGAGCTTTTAACCTCCTCCTCTTAAACACAAAACCCTTCCATTCCCTGCAGAAAAACACAAACAAGCATTCAAACACAAAATCAGAATTAGAAAGGGAGTGAGAACTAGAGAGCAAGAAGGAGAGAGTGAGGCAGATTCAAGAGTGAAGGAAGGAGCAGCAGTGCAGCCATTAGCAGTCTTGCAGCCCATTTCCAGCCTTTCAAGAGCTCAAAACTACCCATTTTCTTTCATGGTATTGAAGCAACTTCTCCTATTCAAGATTAAGTCCACCCTTGCATGTGCAAATCACTCAAATCATAAGAACTAACTAACAATAAACCTTAAAGCAGATTTCAAGAAGGAAGAAGGGAGTAAGTAGAGGGAAAAAGAGCAGCAACCTTCCAAGCCTATCAAGCACTCAAATCCTCTTTTCTCCCAAGGTAACAACACAAGAAACTCTCTTGAACTTAAGCATGTTGAAACAAAGAAAAAAAAAAAAAAAACTGAAGCTCTAGATCGATTATCAGCTTAAAACAATTAGCATGTTCACAGTTTCTTCAAAGAAATTCAACCTGAATTTAAGTTACTTAAGTCTAGTGAACATGTTCCTTTTGTTTCATGCTCACTTTGTTTCAAACCGAGGCTAAAAGCTACTAAATAGAAAAGCATGCTAGAACCGAAAGCATCTCAAGTTAACCAACAGTCAGTCCTAAGCACTTCATGAGGCTCTAAGAGCTGTACCTCTGTCCAGAAACTGAAGATCCAACACATAACCCACTAGAAATAAACGGATGTGATCTTAGTGAAGCATAAAAGAACCCTAAGATTTCTATTGTATTGCATACTCTTGTATATACTTAATCACTCAGTATAAAACACACCAAAACATAGAACTTCTAAAGATTTAAGCACTTAAAGCATGTATATTTTGTTCAGATCCTACTAAGAGCACTTGAGCATGATTTTCCTCCTAAAACTAGAACGCAAGGAATTCAAATCATAATCTAAGTCCAAGGCAAGCAGCAAATCTGTAATTTTAAGTCTTAAGCTAAGCAGCCAATACTTATACAAATTCTGCGATAAAGAAGCACACCTTGGATATTCGGATTAAAGGCCAAAATCTTATAATCCCAACTCAACTACTACAGAAAACTTGAGCATAAATCAAGCAACAGGGTAATAACGAAATCGAAACCTAAATTAAAACGAGGGAGGGAATGGGAGAGATTGTACCGAGGCGAGGGACTTTTCCCTCGTCATTTAAGTTGAGTCGCAGCGGCAGACGACGTCGATGGTGAATCAAACCAGCTGCTGCCGGCGGGAGTCCTACCTTGAGCGCGCAGCAGGTGCCTTTACCGAAAGACGACAGTGGTAGCAACGGAGCTGCAGCAGGAACCACCGCACCACGGCAACGCAGCAGCATCACCTCACTTCCATCGAAAACCTGCAGGAGAAAGAGGGAATCAGAATCTGAAACATTAATAAAATTCATAAGTAAATGAATTGGCTGAGAAACAGTAGCCGGGGCCGCCGCCGTAGACGCGGCGGCACTCTTGCCACTGATAGGAATCTAGAGGTGACGGGCAGAGGATAAATGTCCCCTAATTTTCGGAAATTAGGAATTTTTATTTGGGCGATCGAAAGCGACGATGCCGGGCCAGCGGGAGTTGCACCGGCGAACACGGCGACGCCGTCTCTACCACGGCGGCAGCAGAATCGAGAGAGGAGGGGGAGGCGAGAGCCCTCTCTCTCGAACCAGTGAGAAGACGGCCAAGGGCGACGGCCGTTCGGGAGCAGCCGTCGGCGGCAGCCTCGCTGCAGATCCGAACCAACGACGGGAGCGCTGAACGGAAGAGCTCGTTGGAGAATTGGAAAATTTAATCCTGCCCAATTCTCGAATTAGGGCTCGCATCTGAGCCTCGATTTGGGGAGAACTCAGCGGGAAATCGCAGGGACGGCTGAGGAAAATCACCGGAACGACGGCGACTGACAACGCCGCCGCCGCCGGAGACAAGACAAGCAGCGGCGGCAGTGGGTGCGAGAGAGAGAGAGATCGCGATTGAGAGAGAGAGAGGGAGAGAGGGCGTGCGGTGGCCGGTGAAGTGAAGGAGAAGAGGGGGGCTGGGCTGACCTTGTTTGACCAGGGCCGGGCCCAGGTCGACTACGGGCTGCGGGCTGCGGGCTGCGGCCCGGTCTAAGTTCTGGGCCAAGATGGAGGCGGGCCGTAGATCAATTCAGATGGGCCGAATTAATTGATTAAATTGGGCTGCTTAATTATTTCCTTTGGGCCCTAATTAACTCAATTATTTTCCTAACCCAATACTTTATTAAATAGAATAAATGCCGTTTAATCATATCACGGTTTTATGTCGAAGACTACTCACCCGAGTAATTAATAAAATTTTATAAGTTAACTAAGTATCAAATTATTTTTCAAATTAATCGATTAAGATAATCAATTCTTAATTGAGAAACCTCTCAATTAAATTAGAAAAATCCCAATAACAATTATTAAAGAAATTCTTAATAATTTAAGTAGAAATAACAACTCTTCATGTTAATCGATATAATTTACCGATCCAGTCAAGAATCTTATTCCGATTTTTGAATAAAGGTTCGGCGAAGGGAGAACAGTAGCTGAGAAAGCGTTGGAGCTTAGTACCAAGACGTTAAGTTATTGAGGTGGACTTTCTAAAATAAAATGAGTTTTATTAGCTGATGTAGCTCTTTTCAGATAATTGTCATGCCATAAAATCTTTTCAATTTTTGTATGATGCCTATCTGAGGTTGGTTTTGCCAATTTGTTTAATCGAATTTGGGTCCAAGTAAGACTGCAAATCTCACTTGGATTAGTGTACACATAGCGATCGTGCACCAAGAGCAGTGGGCCGGTTAGGTACTGAGAAAGGTGGCCACCTTTCCCGACTTATCAGTTAGCAACCAGATAGAGTGAAGTACTAAAAAACTTAGACTGCAGTCGTTTTAAGTATCACAAGTGTTTTAAGTACGCATAATCCTTTTTAACAAAATCCTATGTGTTACTCTTTCATGGCTGACAATTAAAGAAAATATTTTGGCAACGTGTCCACTGGGTACCTAGTACTCAGCCATGTACATATTTCTCATGTGCAGGTTGAGCAGAATGAAGTGAAGTGGCCGGTGGAGCTTTTGTCAACGTTAATGGTTGAAGCCTCTTGGTGGTGCATGTCTTCATACATGCATCCGTTTCCGCTGTGCATACTAAGTTATTTCGTATTTCTATTCAAGATGGTTGCGCTCTACAACAATTTAATTCAGGTCACTAATGTTATCGTACATTGTTCGATTTTCCAAATTTTTGTAATTTGGTACTTGAAGCATGAACTTCTTTTGCTATGATGAGTTGTGTCTTCAAAGCTTCTCCGTCATTCTCTTCTTTCTATTATTTATTTTCCATTTCTTTCCTCAAGTCACAAATTACCGAACTAAGCTATCATTAGCGAAGTGCGGTCGTGACAAAATTACTTACAAGTGACTCACTTTTCATCAGTGAATCAAACACTCAATAAAAATAACCCTTATTGTTTCAATTGTTTTACTTGACTTGATTCCATTCATTTATCGTTTCCTAACTTGAACCAAACGAGCACTAAGTACCTAACCAGAGCCGGATCAATTTCATCGGATATAAAATTTCAAGGTCTAGCTTGAAACACTAAGGGGGAGTTTAATTACTTGGGGTGATTAGGCCGGATTGACTAATTTTATCCGGCCTAATCTCATATTTACTTTGTAAGATTATAAATAGAGGATATTCCAAGGTCCGGTATTGACCCGCCATTTATCACTTATTTTGATCTTATTCATAGATACGAATCCACACAAACATGTGGGACTAGAATAATAATCATTCCTTCAATTAATTTTATTCCTCCAAGTAAATGCCCCATTACAGTGTAAAAGTGCCCAAGTCGGACAGTCGGAATTTGCCGGATTGTATATCATTTTGGGATAGCCCGACTCAGCCCATAGTCATGTCGAACCTACATATTTGTGGCCCATTACAGTCCTAACCGGACCGGTCACCCGGGCCAGGTAGGTCCAGAACAACTACCACCTAATACCCATATTAAATACTTCATCTGTTTCAAGATGGATAACAACTTTCCTTTCTTTTTTTCGCACGTATTTCCACACTTTTCGAAGGTGGATTTTAACATAAATTTTAGATGTTAAGGCTATGAGATAAGTAAATTTTCTAACTGAATTAATAAATTCTAGTTTATAAACATAAAATTAAATTAGATAATATCATGTGAAATGCCAAAGTGCGGAAGTTGATTGGAGCATAGGATATGATGATAATATAAATCAACTATAGATTTTTCAATAAATTTCCACAATCACTGTTGTCGTCTTCTTCTTCTTCTTGGGATGATATGGTCCACCATTGCAATTATTTCATAAAGATTTCGCATATAGGAAAATAGAGTTTAACGACCCCCATAAATGTAGCACGAGGGCTGCTTGTGATGTAAGCTTGAGTTTGAGTGAAGAAATATAAAATAAATAAAATAACAGCTTTTCTTCGAACACGAAATTAAGATCAAACTTCAAAGCCTTGGGGTCGAAGCCGTCGACTCCATGGATTTTTCCATTTTGCATTTTGATCCCTCCCTTCTTCATAGAATAAAAAAAATTTCATAGGGAAAAATTAATTATAAATGCTTTTTTTTTTTTATCGGAAAAAGAGAATATTATTAAGACATGGTACAAGAAGTACCACCCGAAGAGAAACGATTAGTTTACATTTCAAGTAACGCACAAATTTGTATTCGCCCAGTTGGTGTAGCAACTACTACCACTCTCATCTCCTTTCACCAAGCACCAATTTCAAAAGAGAATTTTTATCTCTTCTTCGATCCGTCTAAAGTCCCATTCTTTACCTTCAAATACAACCGAGTTACGCCACTTTCAAATCACCCAAACCGCACACGTCGATAGACCTCCCAACCTTCTACTACATTTACCACCTCCCAGCAAATTAGAGAAGCACGTGAAATGAGCTTCGGCATCCTTTGGGCCCACCCAATGCACCCCAATCCAATGAATAAGATTAGTCCAGAGGTTTGTCACCTGTTTGCAGACGAAGAAGAGATGCAATGCTGATTCCTGAGCTTGATGGCAACAGCTGCAGGATGACGATTGCTGCTCGATCACCTTTCTCTTGATCAAATCATCCTTCGTTGGTAGTCTATCCCTTATCAGCCGCCAAGCCATCACTTGAGCCTTGAATGTTGCAAAAGTTTTCCATAAATCTTTGAAGTTGATCTTCCACTGCCGTCCGCTGCCGGAGTTGTTGTGGTTACGAGTAATCTCCTTGTACGCTTTTTTGACGGAGAAAACCCCATTGATCGATCCCCTCCAATTCCACCGATCCTGCGCGCCTTCGATGAGCCTGCAATTCTGTAACATCTCCTTAAGTTCGTCTTCTTGTTCTCTTTCACAATCTCGCAGCTCTCTTCTCCAGCTCAAATTCCATTCTCCCAGCTGCCCAACTCATTAACTTTCCCTTCTTTGAAGTTACTAAGTTGAAATAATCTGGGAAAACTTCCTTAAGAGGTCACTCGCCATTCCAAAAACCATCCCAGAACTTCACACTTCCTCCATCGCCGAGCACATGCGACATATTTTCCCAGAACCATTGCCCCTCGTGTCCCTCCACGCCGCGATCACCTTTTTCCACCATCCTATTCTGCATTCACCATTTCTACTCCAGTTGAGGTCTCCAAATTTCGATGAAATAACTTTAGCCCACAGCTCGCCCTTCTCATTAAGAAACCTCCATACCCACTTGCTCATAAGGGCTTTGTTAAAAGCCAAGAGATCTTTAATACCAAGGCCTCCATCATTCTCACCGGTTTGCAGACTTCTTCCCATTTAATCCACGCGACTTTCTTTGACATTTCGGATCCTCCTCAAAGAAAACCACAGAGGATAGATCGAAGTTGTTTTTCAATCTTTTTTGGCATATAAAACAGAGACATCGTATATAAAGGAATAGAGGAAAGCACTGACTTAATAAGGGTGATTCTTCCTCCAATCGAGATAGAACGGGTATCCCACTTTTGCGATCTCCTCCTCTTGACTCTGTCGACCACCTCTTCCCATCCTGCTGCCCCGTTAACACGGCCTCCCACTTTCATACCGAGGTAGGTAAGCGGAAGCGTCCCCATCTTGCACTCGAGAACCCCCGCAACTCTCTCCAAGGTTGCATCATCGATATTCATGCCATAGATGCAGGATTTGTCAAAGTTTACGGACAGACCGGAGAGGACCTCAAAATTCTTGAGAAGCCACTTCGCCGCTTTTGCGTTTTTCTCGTTCATCAAGGTATCATCCACGTACTGAAGATGAGTAACCTCCACCGTGTCTCTTCCAACCACGGCGCCCTTGATGAGACCCTCTCTTGAGGCTCTTTTAACCAATAGATTGAAACCTTCAGCCGCAACCAAGAAAAGGAGCGGCGAAAGTGGGTCGCCTTGTCGCGATCCGCGTTCTAAATAAAACTCGCCGGAGGGGCTGCCATTAACAAGGACGTTGGCAGAAGCAGAAGTGATACATTCCTTGATCCACGAAATCCATTTCAGCGGAAAGTTCATGAGGCGCAGCATCCTAAGCAAGTATTTCCAATCCACGCTGTCGTATGCTTTAGAAAAATCGATCTTGAGAATCAGCCGCCCGTTCTTCGATCTTCTGGCTTCATCGATTACCTCGTTCAGCACGACAATCCCGTCCAGGATGTTCCTCCCTTCGATGAAAGGCGACTGTGCTTCGCCTATAATCTTCCCCACCACAGACTTCATCCTTTTAGCATCCTTTTAGCGAGGACTTTCGCGATGATCTTATATAAACTTCCAATCAAAGAAATTGGTCTCAAGTTGTGAAGCCCGCAGAAGCCCTCTTTTTTCGGTATAAGGACCACAGCCTCTTATATAAATTGGTTTGAGAAGAACTCCCTTACAGCCTCTTTTATAAGATTTGGCTCCTCTACCCAGTGGTCGAGTCGATCTCCAATCCCAGTATCCCATTTCTGCTCCTTCTTCTATTAATCGCCCCGTGAAAAAGTTTGCTATTCACGTCTCCTTCCTTTAGCCATCTGATATGTGCCTTCTGAGCCAAAAGGCTTTTCTTGTTGTTGAGATGACGTAATAGCTTAGCCTGGGATTCACTTCTCCGAATTGCTTCTTCCACCGACAGCCCCATAGCCTCATCCTTCATGTCAAGATCATGCAGCTCCCTCCTAGCCTCGCAAATATGTGATCAATGTTGCCAAATTGCGTACTGTTCCATTCTTTAATGGCTCGTTTCAGCCTCTTTAATTTTTCTTTAAAGATGAAGCTCCCCCACCCAGATAAGCCTTCTTCCCTCCATGACTCCATCACTAATTCCCTGAAACCCGGGGACGAGCTCCACGCATTCAAGAACCGAAAGGGTTTTGGGCCCCAATCCAAGTTTCTAGTACTTAGCACAATCGCACAATGATCCGAAATGGACCGAGGAATCTTGCCACGATTTAATCCATTTTTCGTTGACGAGGGCCCTGTCAATTCTACTTCTACACCTTCCCCCACCCCCGAAACACGTGAAATTTCTACCACACAACTTGACATCAAGCAGCTTCCCTCTAGAGACAAACCCCTGAAACTCTCTCCTTTCTCTTCTCGAGGACGTCCCGCCCACTCCCACTCTCTCCCCTTCCTCAAGGATCGAATTGAAATCCCCGATTAGACATAAATTAACTCCTGCATTCTGATCCACCACGATCCCAAGAGAATCCCATAATCGAATTTTATCGACGAGGTAGCACGAAGCATAAACGTTAACAATACATATCTCCTCCCCTGTAGCCCTACACCTTCCATTAACCACCAAAGCCCTGCCCAAACCCCAGAAATTAGAGCAGCAAAAATTCTCGTCTTTCCAGAATGAAAGCAAGCCCCCCGACCTCCCAACAGCTCCCTCAGCCGCCCACCCTATTCCTTCCGACTTCCATATCTTTCTACCCTCCCCCTCGAATTCCCTAGCCCTCGAATATTGTACTGTACGCACCAATCTTGATTTCAAACTTTTATCTCCTGCCCCTAGTCCATTTTCCCTGTCCTCTGACCCTTGCTTTTGATAATCTTGAGGACAACCCTAACTTTCTACCAGATCTCCAGCATTCCATGCCTCTGCTCAACTTCCGATGCTTGTCCTTCGAACCTCCTTGCCTACTCGCCCTTCTACAACGCAACTTCTCTCTCATATCTCCCCTGCTACTACCAACAATCACCTCTCTTTCAAGGTGATCCCCTCCCTCCCGATCTCCTCTATAATCGCCTTCGTCGGTACTTCTCCCCCATCTTTGCTTAGAGAATCGACTGATGCTAATTTTACTCAATAATCTAACCAATTTGGATTTCTATTGCAATTTCACGTAAAATTTTCTATTATACCAATAAAATATTGTCACGTGTCAATAATATTTCTAAACCAATCATTTTTATTATAATATTTATTATTATTAATTAAAAAATATTAATTATGTCCAAAATTGCAATAGAGTTTCCGAATCGTAATTCTAATCTAACACGGTTTCCTCTCCTGCTCCATCAAGCTACCTAGCAACTTCTTAACCTATATATTCCAGAAAATCGGCCCCCATTTTAATCAATTAATCCTTAAATTCTCACCCCCTTTCTCTCTCTCTATCTAAACATTATTAGTTAATTAATTCTGTACATGGACGAGAGCAGGTGGTCGTTGGTAGGGCGGCTGAAGCGGGCCGTGAAGAAGATAACATTTCTCCTTGATTTCAACATCAACCGGTGGAAGCTGACGTCACTGATCGGGCAATCACCAAGCAATCGACGACTGAGCTTCACCAATCGGTCTGGGATCAGGGCCTGCTTGGATGACTCGGATTCCGACGGCCCAGGATTGATCACCACTTTTAGTGGGATGCAATGATAATCGAAAATAGCTTTCGAGTTGAACCTCAAGGATTGTAAGACGAAAGAGTTCTAAATAGTAATTTGACAACTATCCTACTATCCAAGCTACACAACTAGCATATTTTTGTATTTTCATTATCAGCTATGCAAATTAATTAAACTAAGTAAGTAACTAGAGTAAATGATCTCAAAACGTATGTAAAATCAATAGAGAGAAATAAGTTCCAAATATAATCCAACATTCATTAGAGACATAGACTTTGGGATTTACAATGATTAACCAAATTTAATCTAGATCAAGGGGAAGTTCTTCATAAAATATACACTAACTATTTTCTCAAAGTAGCAATGTAAGTTGATTAACAAAACACCTATCTCCGACTAAGACTCAAGGTGCAATACCAACTCCAAATAGTACAAATTATATCTAGATACTCCTATTAGCATGAATTTCTAATATGTTGTGATATGTCAAGTGCTATGAATTAAAACTAGTAAGCATTTAACCAAACACCTTATATGCACTCAATGATAGTCAATCAATCATGCAATGTAAATTAAGACCCAAATCACAAGACCCATGGAATAGAAGGCTAATCCTTATACAATACCCAAAAACCTATGAATCTAGATCATGTCTTCATATATTTGAAACCATAAAATATTTAGGTAGGCATAATGTCACGACCGAGCTTCGCTAATGATAGCTTAGTTCGGCAATTTGTGACTTAAGAAGGAAATGGAAATTAAACAAATGGAGGGAAGAAGTAGGTTCAAGGACACAACTCATCATAGCAAAAGAAGTTCATACTTTAAGTACCAAATTACAGAAATTGAGGAAATTGTACGGAGTACGATGATACTTGACAACTAATTGTCTCACAATTATAATCAACTCGAATAAACGATTGGAATAATTCAGTGTGCACAGCGGAAACGGATGCATGTATGAAGACATGCACCACTAAGAGGCTTCAACATTTAACGATCGATAAAAATTCCACCGGCCACTTCACTCCATTCTGCTCAACCTGCACATGGAAAATATGTACAGGGCTGAGTACTAGGTACCCAGTGGACACGTTGCCAAAACATTTTCTTTAATTGTCAACCATGCAATAGTAACACATAGGGTTTTATTAAAAGGCCTATGCGTACTTAAAACATTTGTGATACTTAAAAGTGACTGCAGTCTATGTTCTTTAGTAATCAGCCATATCCGAACTTACTTGCATCCGGGAAGTTGTACACCTTCCACGGACACCAGACCGGCACACCTTCGCTAAGGTGGCCTGCCACTGCGTGCACGTTAATCCAAGTAAGATCGCTATCTTACAAGGACCCGAATTCAATTCTTATAAAATTTGGCAAAGCCAAAAACAGATAGGCATCATACATAAACTTAAAAACTTTATGGCATCACAATTCTTTAAAAAGAACTAATATCAGCTAATAAAACTCTTTTATTTTAGAAAGTCCACTTTTTTGGAAGTAATCAAGCAAGCAAGCAAATACTCCTTGGTTATCCTCGTCACCTTGTCCTTGTAGCTAGTAACCTATTCATGTATAATAGATTAATACTAGCTTATAAGTATACATATACTTGTATTTAACCTTTCTCATAAACTTAGTTTATTTATATACTTGATCTTATTCACATACTTAGCTATTGTCTTAGGTCGTATGCTTAACTCACACTTAATTATTTAATCTCATTGCTTAATGGTGTGAGGGAGGAATCGTGGAATGAGTCAACTTTGAAGTTCTAGTTCATGGTTTAAACAAGAAGTAGGATTCTGCGAGGCTTTGGGAAAATAATCATTTCTCACTTGTTATTAATCGAAACAGGGCATGAGCTACGAATCTGGAAAGGTAAGACATATAGCTATGACATGTTTAAATTTCAGATTTTTCTCACAAGTGAGCTAGGAATTGGACGCGTTTCAATTAAGGATCTCAATTCTGAAAACAGGACATAGACAGGTTTGGTACCTTGACTTTGGAAGGCTGTAACTCATTCAATACTTAACCAAATGGGGCGTATGAGCTATCAAAATTGAAGTTCAGAATACAAGGAATAACTTTTGTTTAGTAAGCTTTTTGATTTGATAAGTGGAAGTGGCTCAAAACGTGGACACAAAAAGAGTACAGAAGCTGTTGCAATATTTTCGAACTTAATGACATGTAATTTTGTAAAAATCATTAAAAACTGATATGGACTCCAAATCAAACTTGTGAGCTATGTTTAGAAAACTAGGAACACATATTTTTATGTAAAAAAAGAATTAAGTTCAGGATGCAAACCATTTTCAAGAAAATAAGTTCGGAAGTCAGTGGTTGAAATCTGGAAATTGAAGTTTGACAGTTTCAAGTGACCAACTTTGAGCTAAGATAACTTTCTCGGTACTTGGCCGTTTTGGACGAACTCTATATCAATAGAAAGCTGAGACTGTAAGGAAAACTTTTATGCTATAACATTCTTGATTCGAGCTAAGGATAATGCCCGAATTTGATGATCAAAATCGAGGAAAATAGAGGCTCCATACTTGGAATTTTCTGGGCAAAGAAATGACTGGTTTTCAGCGAACTTTGAGGGAGCATAACTCACTCGTTTCTTAATCATTTTGGACACACCACCTATCAACGGAAAGCCCAGAGGACAAGGAACAACTTTCATTTTATAAGGTTCTGGATTCGAGCAATGGAACATGGTAAAAAATGAGGATTAAAATTGTTGCTCAATCTATTTTTCTGAAAATTGGCAGGTTGCATTTACGAACTTCAAATCATATCTCACTCATATAAACTCAAATCAAGCCGAAATTTTATATACAGATAGCTGGAAGGATGAGGTACAACTTTCATTTAGACATATTTCGATTTTAACCAAGGAAAATGGCTCAAACACGCTGCACAAGAACTGTTCGATAAAATGCCCGAGCCAGAAACGAAAATAATATCCATGAATTCGGGTTTAACACTCTTTAAACTATCAATTGAGCTCAAGAACGTGGTTAATACTCAACAAGAGGATTTTTACAGGTGTTGAACGAAATAGAACATGAGGAATTAAGGAAGAACTTCAACAATATACACACCAATGTTCATCAAATGTGATGAGGAGTAAGAATATGCAAGAATTTCAAACATGCATGAACATTAACCATAGGACCCAAATCTAATTCATAAATAAAAGGAATATAAACCTCATCTACTTCATGAAATCATACTCAAAGCATCAAGGAGAAGATAGACTTACCAATTGGTAGAAGAAAATTCGAACACAAGGTGTTCGATGAAAGGTCCGAAGCTTGCATGTCGACCTTGGAGCTTTTGAATCATGAAACAACCAACACATTCTTGTTCTAGGGATTAAAAAGAAGGTATGGACGAAATTTGGGAGGAATCGGAGCTGTTTTGAGTGATATGTGGGTATTTCACCATTGATGGAGCTTGAAGCTCTTATCCATGGTGGATGAGAGATGAAGAAGAAGGTGGGGGTGTAGAGAGAGAGAGTTGAGTGCTACAAATGAGGGGGAGGGGGCTGTGATGATGTGTTTATAGGTGGGTAATTCTCTTTTCCCTTTCTAGTTTGGACACATGGCACACACACACATACACTACACATATATTTTATTTTTTTTATTCCTCTCTTTTAATCTCTTAGGGCTAGTTTGATAGACAAGATATAGCAAGTTAGTTAATTTTAATATGTCCTAGTATGTTGTTTGATAGCAAGTTTAATTAACTCTCAGGCCCGAACTAAAACTAAGGCCCGTTTAATTTTCACTATTTCACTTTGATTATCCATCTCACGGAATAGGTAAGATACATTTTCACTTAATTGAACAGTGTGAAATACACGATTTTTCATTCCAAAATTACCCCCTCTCCAGATTTAGATGTCGAAGGAAGAAAAACAGTCCACCATTTCAAAATTCTCCATCTTGGCTTCAAAGTTCAGAAAACTCGACGTATGCCATTTCCGATGACGAGATAATCAGAGCTGAGATTACATCTGAGTTACACCCTCTTCTCCGACGAGATTCTTCACAGATCTGAGTCGTCAAGCTTGGATTTTTCGAGGTGTTTCGAACCCTAGATTCTGGTCGTCGGCGGCGAAATTCGAACCACAGATCTTCAATCATCCAGCAAAAGAGAAGTATTTTCCTTATTTTTAGCAGTATTTTTCTTGCTCGGTACTAAAATTGTTTTACTTTTTCAATGATGCATTTCCATTTTCCAGATTCACACTGGAAAGAAAATTGATTCACTTTCTACAACTGTAAAAGCCCAAGAGATTCAAAAGGGGGAGAGAGGAACCTGCAAGTAGACTTCGTTCGTTAAAAAAAATCCAAGGTAAATCGCATTGAAGTGAATCTTAAGTTAGCGATTTCTGAATTATATAATTTGAAAATCTATTTGCATTAGTAATGGAAATCTATCTGCATTAGTTCGTGTGTAATGTGGGGAATGAAACTAGTAATTGTTGCTGCATTTGTGAAATTTGGGGAATGAATTTGTGATAGCTGCTATTGCTTTTTTGAAATCTGGACTGATATGGAGACAACTGAAAATTTGCCTCATACGTTGACTCACTAGATTGTAAGGCCTTGAAAAGTAATGTATCTATCATGTTTATAATTCCTATAATATCTCTATGCAGAATCAATAAATCCATTGAGAATCTAAAGGAGTTATAAAATGCCTCGTAGAAGTGTTAAATATGCACATATTAGTTTAATGGTTGAATAAATAATGAAGGATTACATGATCAATCTAGTACTGAGCATTCATATGCTACTCAAAGGATTGACTAGAAAAAGAAAGAATAGTTCAAGAACAAGGCCATACAGTATGATCAATAGGATCCCAACTCAAGTCCACCACCTGAATCGGATGGTGTATTTGAGTGATACACACTGTATTTCAAACATCCGAATGGATCGTAATACATTCGGTAGGCTTTGTATATTATTAATGCAACTAGGAGGTTTGAAAGATGGAAGATATGTTTGTGTAGAGGAACAAGTTGTTGTGTTCTTAGGAATTCTTGCACATCACAAGAAAAACAAAATCGTGGGATTTAACTTCCAAAGATCGGGCCAAACCATCTCAAGCTGCGTCCATGTCGTTTTAAAAGCAATCTTAAAACTACATAATCTGTTTTTGGTTAAACCCACGCCTGTTCAGGAAGACTGTGCCGACCCAAGGTGGAAGTGGTTTAAGGTACTATTGAATTATTATTTTCACTTCTTTGTCTAGTTTCGTTTTTTTATTTATTTTTATTTTTTATTACTTGTACAAGTTATGCTTATTTCCTCATGTCTTGGTTTAGGGCTGCCTAGGAGCCCTCGATGGAACCTACATCAATATTACAGTAAGGAGCCATGATAAGCCAAGATTTAGAAATAGAAAGGGCCAGATTTGCATGAATACTCTAGCTGTTTGTGATCGTAACTTGAGGTTTGTGTATTTGTTGCCTGGATGGGAGGGTTCGGCTGCTGACGGGCGGGTTTTGAGAGATTCAGTTAACCGGATAAACGGATTGAAAGTTCCAAGAGGTAAAACTCATGGTTGTTTTATTAAATCCAGGTTATATTAATGGCACAAAATTGCATTTTAGTCTTTTAATGGGGCTGTAACTTTTGCATTTTGTATGTTGTTAGGGACCTACTATCTTTGTGATAATGGATACGCCAATAGTGAAGGATTTTTGACACCATACAAAGGAGTTAGGTATCATCTAAAGGAATGGGGTCCCGAAGCTCAATCACCTCAAAACCCAATGGAACTTTTCAATATGAGACACACTAAAGCCCGCAATGTTATCGAGCGTGCATTCGGAATAATGAAGATGCGGTGGGGAATACTTAGGAGTGCATCCTACTATCCCGTGAAGGTGCAAATCAGACTTATTATGGCTTGTTTCCTTCTACATAACTTCATCCGAAGTGAGATGACAATTGATCCCATAGAACAGATTATAGACGAAGATGGTTTTGCTGGTGAAGATGAAGAATCCAATGATGATGAAGACTTTGTGGATTTTATTGAGACAACAAATGTTTGGAACCAAAAAAGAGATGATTTAGCACGTGAAATGTGGGACAACTTTGGGATTTAGCTCGACTAAGAGGCTGAAAATTAGAAGGATTCGTTGTGATGCTAAATACTCTGTTCTTCGATTTAGTTTTTCTAGTACCAAGTCTATGATTCTCTATTACATTATTGTGTGTATTTGGATGATGTGGATTTCATACCCAAGTTGTCTTTGTTTTGTTTAATCACTTCAAATCTAGTACTCTTGTGTATAGTTTCAAATCTATCAACATGTTTTATGTTATGGAATCATTGAGGCTGCAAACTAGTGTTGGAATATATTTGTTGTCACACCCTTAAGAGTTGCAGCAAGGGTTTTATTCCGTTGACGACGTCCGTCGAACAGTTGTGGTATACCTGCAAAAATATTCTGTCGAAAATCATAGAAGATGGGAGTTAAAAACCTCCACCAACAGCGATAAGGACTCAGTCTAACTGATAAAAACCAGCAAAAATATTTGTTGTTTGGGTGCAAAAGGAAAAGAATTAGGAACCCACTGTGTTTGATGGCCAAAGAGTTCTTTCTTCTATAAAAGTGAATGGACTACAGACTTTCAAATTATATTGTAGTGGATATATTCTATGAATTAATTCATCACTACAGCTGTGACTTTTGTGTTTTTAGAACACTAATGAACATATATTACAGAGAATAAAAATAGCTTTTACAGTTTGTTTTTGGTCTAAAAAGCATCGATGAGACAACTAAGTAGTAGAATTGACAACACCATCTTACATAGCTACAAAATTCATACACTATTTGGAGTCACGGGACTTTACAAGAATGAAATAATAAATAGGACTAGAAAAAATAACTTAAGCTGCCAAAACAAAATCTAATACTGCAATTCTCTGTGAAATTTTCTCTCTTTGATCCTAAAATACAAAATGCCTCTATCTTTGATTCCTAGCCAAGAAATCTATTTTTATACAAATGCATGGACTCAAGAGATGGATAGGTACTTTCTTCAGGCCCTTGTGTCTTATAAATATGAGAATGGTAGGCTCGGATCTGATATTCCAAGCTGCGAGATCATGAGAGCTCAATGGGCTTTGAATTCTCATTTTGGTTGCAACATGACAGAGGAGGTACTTATTCATCGCCTTGAAATCTTAGGGCAATGATACCGCAGCTTCAAGAAGCTCAGGGCGCACACTGCCGTCCAATTTCATGACGAGTCCAACAAGTTTATTGCAAGAGATGACGTATGGGAGAAAATTTTTGAGGTGGTAATTTGTGTGGATTTTTGTTAAATGATGGCATCGCCTTAAAATAATATTTCCTCATTTCTGTTATAGCTAATTTTTTACTACTTCGATGAATTTTTTTTACAGAGAAATCACTTTGTCAAGGCCTACTATCATAAGGGAGAACCGGAATATAATAAACTTTGCATTTTATTTGGAATGGACGACATAAAGTGCGAGCAAAACAATAATATCATTATCCTAAGTGATTCTAGTCCGAGGGCGCCGAACGAGGCTTATAAACAAGGCCAACAGAAGGACGAGGACGATGAGGTGACTTCCCCAATCCCTTTATCTGCACGTCGAACATTATTTGAGTCTGGAGCTATGGAGATGAACATTGACCAAGAATCTACTTGCAACATGGGGCCCCATTACTCACGCCGAGTTGCTACAAGCTCTACGAGGTTCCCACCATTCCCACCACCATACAAAGGAAGTTCATCAAAACTCAAAGAGAAGCTCTATTCAAGCTCATGTGGATCATCTAGCCCGAGCCCTTCGAATAATAAGTGAATCATAAGGTATCACAAGGCTGCAACTTATTTATATGCATATTGTATGTTTAAGTCTAGTGTGATGGTGTGAAAGGGTGGGAGTAATATTTTCTCTCATGTAGATCGTCGAATGTGTCGAGTGATACATTCCTATTATATTTTCTGCATGTTTAAATTTGTGTAAGCTTGGGTAGGTTTAAAACTTTGCTGCAACTTTGTGACTATTTATATACTATGGTGTTGAATGCGTTTGTTTTACTATGTTTGTTTCTTTTCGTGTGCCTTTATGTAAGGAGTTGCACTTATATTTTGATTTATTTGATGAAGATATAGTGGTGTTTTCTCATTTAAACATTCTGTCGAACACTTGGGAGTATATATTTTGATTTGTTTGATGAAGATACAATGGTATTTTCTCATTTAAACATTATGTCAAACACTTGGGAGTATATATTTTGATTTGTTTGATAACCAAAATAGTAGTGTTTTCTCATTTAAACATTATGTCGAACACTTGGGAGTCATATACGGTGTAATTGTATAGCTTCTACGTTTAAATTACGACGAACTCATCGAGAATAAAATTGATTAACAACTCAAAACCAATTCATACCAAAATGCATCGACTAAATTCCAACAAACACAAAATCACAGGGCACAGATCATTAAGCACCAAATAGATGTGACAAAATAAACACCAACTACTTACGCGTTCAAATTACATAGACCATATTAGTAGGGGAATATGAGTAGCAGTCGCATAAACAAGTTTTCATACATAATTTACATAATATTGTCCTGGCAACATGGTTAATATTCAAGCAGAATTCTGATGCAAAATCCCTTTAAATCCAGCATGCGAAAATGAGTCAGATGGCACAAAAAAAACATCAGGTGATGAATGATGGAACTGATCTCCTTCTGAATCAAGTGACCTGAAGTGCTAAGTCCCCTTGTTCCGCAGCAGACGCTGCACAAACAGTGGTATGGCAGAGTATGGCAATCCCATGTAGATCTCCAACTTGTCTTGCTCTTGTCCGAGAATCTCACATACAGCAAATCGATCATCGATAGTCAAGTTTGGGATGTCACCTAGCTGTTGGAAGGCTCCCTTCCTTGCTTTTCCTAGCTCTGCTTCATAGGCAATGCCCTCCGCCAAGGTAGCAAGTCGCTCATTAGTTTTCTGCCCAATTTCAGTTAAAACCTGCTTAATCTCAGAGGCCTCCGTAGTCATCTTGCGTTTCTTTGGCTTCGGGTTTGGTGCATCCTTGGAGTTATTGTTGTGAGAGACATTATCTGCTACTTCTTCACTGTCTTGCAGGTCTTCGAGGCTCACATTGGAGTCGACACCAATTCCCCTGTTGTTGCTGATCTCATCCTCATCCCTCATTTGATTATATCCATCCAAGACATCCTCAGCAAGATCACCGTTCGCTCTATCTTTCCCAAAAATTTCTTTCCAGTCATCATAGTAGGGCCAACTCTTAAAGCGCATCGATTTAGCATTTGGATCAGCCTAATAGTATCACAAAACAAAAGAGTTGTTCAAATTATAAATGAAAATCCATAAATCTAAGTGAATGCAATCATTAATAAGTTGAGTTTTAAAAACTGAAACTTCAAGTTTTTACTCACTAGAATTATATTTAAATGTGTAGATCATTTTCATAAATTAGCAACTGATATGAACAAGAAAATGGATGTCAATTGTAGTACCTTAATCACATGGTCCCATTGCTCATCCTCACAATCAATCATGAAGTTCCCTTTCAAGTTGAATCCAATGCCAGAACGACTCAAGATTCCTATAAGAGAGTAGTAAGTCTTCTTCCAGCAAGTGAGTTTTGAATTGATATGTGGATTTCCCCTCAAATCGGTGCCCGGAAACACTTTTTTGATTGAATCCTCAACCCTGTTAAGGTATCCAGCTCGGTAGCCATTATCACATTTGAATCCCTGTACGATTTGCTCTTTCATAGATGCAATCAGAACTTTCTCCTCCTGCTTTGTTCAAGATCTCCTATTTCCAGCCATTTTTCTTCCCCGACGGCTGAATGCGCTTTTTCCTGTTTCGGTTACTAAATACATCAAGTTATCTATATACAATCCCCCAACAAAATCAGTACCAAAATAATTCCAAATGATATAATTCTAAAACAAACATAATGTGATCTACTAAATTTCCAGAATTATTAAAAAATTACTTGAGCAAGGATACACACAGTATATAGTTATATGAAGCTGTGTAAGCAAACCTTCTTGCAATGAGCTCATTGTGTTCGACGAAATACACCCTTTTCTGCTTCAAATCTCCCTTAGTCAACCAAAATACAGAATAAGAACTCAAAGAAGATGAATAAAACTGCACACATTCTGATAATTGAAGAAAAATGTTTTGAATCACCCTATATTGAAGTATATAAGCCACCCACCAAAGCAAGATGAAAGAATTTAACATGTGAAACCAGCAGCTGAAGTATAGAACTACTGGAAATAGGGATTTACATCTCAAACTAATTCCAATCACTACATAATGTAACACTTCCAATAGGGGTTAAACAAACTAAACCCTTTCCAATCACTACACAATTTAACATCTCAAATAATAGCCCTAAATATTGGCTTCGTAAAATCGAGAGTAAAACGCATATAACCACTTTGAGAAGTCAATTTTTAGAGAAATACATTCGTAAAGCTGAATCTAAACTTACGAGTATGTAAATGAACTTACCAACTGGAACTCTAGATTGTCTAAAATTTCCGACCACTCGTCTTCAGATATTCACCACTCTCTCAACCGGCATCCATCAGCTTGGATAATGGATTGTTTGCTGGAAATTCAGATCTTCTTCATGGTTATCGCTTCCTCCAGATTGTTTTGCTCTGTCGGCGCTCGTCTTGATTCTGAGAGAGAATTTTCTAGGGCAAAGACTTTATTGGTTTGTCAAAGGGCATTTCAGTAATTTAAGGCCCTTTATCCTGCTAATAATTTGGCCTACCAAACACTCACGATATTATTAACTGAAATTTTACATTGTCTACCAAACAACAAAGTTAAACCCTTGTTTCATTTTATCTTAACTCCCCATATTATTATAATCCTATCTTGATATATCTTGACTAGCCTATCAAACTAGCCCTAATAGAGCACAATCATTACTTACATTGGTACATAATAATGGTGGTGTTATATTGATCTTACAATCCGAATATACGATCGATTTTAGCAAAGAATAATTAGATGAGCAATTTCATATCCAATGTGGGCATCTCACTAACATGTCTATCTTGACCGTAAGTTGAGGAAATAAAAGTTAACATAAAAAACATTCAAAAATTAAATCATATATGGAGTACCAAAAGAAAACTAGACTATATCAAAAAGAGCTGATGCGGTGGTAACACATCGATTTTGAATACGACAGTAGTATCTAGAGCAGATAAATGGTGGGCCACGCCTACCCAGCCTGAGCCTAGCTCGGCTCTAGAAAACTTTTCGGCGCCGAAAATTGGTAAATTCTATTAAGAGACAGTCCTAAAATTCACTCACCTTGAAATCCTTACACGTGTACACTTTATATCGGTGGGCCTGGTTTCGGTTTTTATGGCGTTGGACCGGGAGAGTCGGTTCGGTCCGGTTTATTCGTGACGGACGTTAAAAAAAAGTTACCGTCATCTTCTTGTGTCAGACATAGGCCTGAACATAGGGATTAATAGCTTGCTCATAGGTTTATATCGGTTTAGATGTTAATTACGATTGAATTTAAATTAGAAAACGAATTTATATATCGAAAAATGTTGCCTAATATTAAATAATTACTAAATTTATATTGAGTAATCGGATTACTGGATAATTGTGATTAAATAAAAATTTATAATTCTCCTCTACTTTGGTTATGAATGTATGAGTCCCATCAATTTACTTAAAGTCCGGCGCACGCAGTTTTGCAAGAAACAGTGTAAATTTGAAAAAAATTTTTTTTCCTATTATTGTGTGGGTGCATCTCACTTTGAAGTGGGAAAAATTCAAAATCCCAAGTAAAATCGGAGTGGTTGCGTTTCATTTAATCGAAGAAAAAAATTGAAAAATCCAAAGTGAAATCGGAGAGCCGAGACCAGTAGCCCTAGACACTCCTGAGTTGAAGATCGCAATGGGGAGACCAATTGGAACCGGGCAAGGTTAGTCTTCGTCTTCTTTGAGTTTGAGACGTTTATATCTGGGTTCCCAATTTAATCTAGTGATTAGTCTCATTTTCGAGCCGTGTTTATTCTTATGCGTTTAGGATTTATACAGTGGAGGATTATTTACTTAGGTTGTGAATGATTTTGGGAATGTGCTCAATTCTTTTGGTAGCTGTAAAGTAACTCGATTAAGCATATTTATATTTAAATGCCAAATTTCATATATGTGAAACGAAGTCCCTGTCAATTTACTAACACTTGAACTCAATAATTAGGTTTTATTGTCTCCAAAAGGTATTGCATTACATTTCTGGAGGTCGTGCGAAAAGAACTAGGCCCAATAATATGAAAGATGTCGAAGATTCTCCGTTTGGGCATTTATTTAAGGTTCATCCCTTAAAATTTCAAGGTCAATTACACCTCATTTTGTGTAGGGGGCTTCGAAGTAGCTCTAGACAACGATCGTGTCTAGAATTTGAAATTGCCAATACCTTAGTTGAATTTGGGCCCGCTGATTTCGCTTTGATTAGTGGTTTGAAAGTTGGAGGTCCTATTGAAACACCCGAGAGATCAGATTTTCACAATATTATCTTTAATGGTAGACATGATTTAAGTTTTATTGATATCAAGGATAGATTTATGAATGAATGTGAGAACGATAATGAGTCTCCGTTGGCCCTAAAGTTGGCCTACTTGTACATCTTGTATGGAGTAGTTTTAATGGATGGAAGATTGGAAGCAAAAGTTAACATAAAATTCATGCATCTAATTGAGGATTTAGAAAGCTTCAAAGGGTTTCCTTAGGGGCGGGTTTCATACGAATTACTAGTGATGAAAACCCATAACACGAAGACGCTCATTGATGTCATACTTCATGAAAAGAGAGATCAGAGATATGAGGCCAATGGATTTGTTGACATATTGCAAGTTTGGGCCTATGAGATTATTGAACACGTAGCAAGCTTTTGTGCTAATCGAGCCGCTCCTGCAATTGATCATCCTTCGAGACTCCTTAGGTGGAGTTCTCGTATGAATTCCTCATTTGATGACTTATACAAGTTTTTTGTTGCGAGCTCCCGATACAAGCCGGTAAATGTTGAAACCCTCATCTCCTATGTTGTTGTATATATAGACTGCAAAACTGATATGTTTTTTGAACTGTGGATTTAATTTTATTGCAGGTGGCCATTACACTAACACCGGCGGAGCAAAGAATGGTTGTTGAACTTGGAGTTACACAAGAAATGAGGTTAGCAAATCCTGTACCGGTCACAAGGGTTCATAGGGAGAAGAAGAGAAAACGTGACGATGGTGAGGCTTGCAACGGCATTAGATCCTCCAACCGGTTGAATAGAAATTCAAAATTTGTGGGTGAGAATGGTTCGACAAAGCTGCCCCTTGCAGATGGTGAACTCATATTATCAGCCGTGAAGGTAGATTTCATTTATACCTTCATTTTATTCCTATATATAAGCATCGAGCAATATGGATCCTATAATTTAGGCTATTACATTCTAACTCTAATAATGTTTTATTTCTGTAGAGTGCAATTGGTGATTCTTTAAAAGAATTTAGATGCGAGCTGAGAGCATTTGAAGGTAGAGTGAGAAAACAGATGCAAAAGTTTGATGAAAGGTTAGACGGATTGCAAGAGTATTGTACTAGGTCCTCTACACAATCTGCGTATACTAAGGCTGAGAATTTTGAATCTGTGAATGCCGATGTCGAGGACGAAGCGAAAGCTGCTGATGAACCAAAAGCTGATGCTGAAGACAAAGCTGTTGATGAAGGGAAAGCTGAAGTTGAAGTCAACCCTGATGAAGAAGTGAAATATGATGATGAAGCCAAATGCGATGATGAAGGCAAAAGTGATGATGAAGAAAATGGCACGAATGAACTTGCGAATGACGATGAGGTGTTGTTAAGTGACGATGAGGTGTTGATTAGCGAGGATATGCGGCCATCTTCGTCGAATCAGTTGTGCACATATGGAAGTCCTGTAAGATCTGATGATTCATTGGATAGAGTTGTGAAGCTTGCAACTAGCCGTGCTTGTGAGATGGGCGGTTTCTCAACCTCCATCAATGCAGTTGAAAAGCCAGTGAAGGATTTTGATGTCTCCGAGAAGAAGTGGGTATCTGCAACGTTAGAACCATTCAGCAAATGGTTGAAGACTTCCTTTGTGAAAACCAGGCAGTTCTGTCTAATTCATACGTATTCCTGCCATATATTTTGCATTGTAGTTTCTGTATTTACTAATTAATTGAATTATGCCTTACTACAGCAACAAAGACGACAAAGAATTGATGAGGCTGCCCGGAGATAATCTACGGTGGGGGGAGAAGGATTGGGTCCGTATCCTTTTGCAGGCGAGAGGCTGGCTTGATAATTACGTGAGTTTAGATCATATTTATCATTGGCTGTAATGACATGAACGAACTCATTTTAGTTATTGTGTTGCTTCTCTCAGCATGTTGATTCAATACTGAATTTGGTGGCCTTTGAGTATGATATGGATTACAGGACAAGAAACTGGACCGTACTTGATATGCCAATTACGGTTCGTTGAATTTACTTGCCACTTCCAATACTCGATGAGTTGCTATACAATAATTCTTGTTTTTATATTTAGTTTGTTGCACTAAGTTGAGGATGATGCATGAAATAATGTTATTTTTATGTCGCAGAACTCACTTCTCTCTAAAGAATTCAAAGTCGGATCTATTGAACCCTATGTTGAAGGCCGGAAGCCAAAAGTAAGTGCAATTCCATGGGTGCTTACGAATAAGGTGTTTGGGTGCTGCAATGTTGGTGCAAATCATTGGGTCTTATTCGAGGTATCCTTCCGATATCAACATGTGCTTGTGTTTGATCCTTTGAAATTGGAAAAGCAATCTGTTTTTTCTTGTTTTGTGGAGCTTGCAAAGAACATTCCAAAGGTGTTGAAGGAGCACAATATTTGGGAACAACTACATCACTCCATGAAATCATCAGAACCGTTGAAAACAGTTTGGGATATTGTGTTTTTTGACAAAACACCAGAGCAGACTAATTCATCTGATTGCGGTGTGATGTGCATGAAAATCTTAGAGTGCATCACTCGTGACATTTCCTTTGAAGAGCTGAACCCAGGTCGTTGTGTCATTTATCGCCGGAGTTACTGTGCTAAGCTCCATCAATGGTCCGTGAATCATAGATAGTTGCATGGAAGTTGTTGATTTTTTGCTTCGTACTTCGTTTTCGGACCTTTTCTAGGGGATCATATGATTTCAGTAACTGCTACCTTATTGCGTCACGTAGTTTATTTATGTTGATGATATGAAATTCTGAAAGGAGTACATTTGAATTAGTACATTTGTGTTCTAGACCATATGTGCTTTCCATCAATTTCAATACTGAAATTAATGTATGCATATTTCATTGAAGCTTAATATTTATGGTTTCTATTTAAGTGATTTCTTAGCACAAAATTCATTCAATAAGAATGAGGACAGCTAATTGACTCTTAAAAAACAAATCAACCTTAATAATATCAGAGACTAATGCATCTTACGGCAACTAGAGGAAAATAACCACAAATCTGGAATCAAAGTTGATAATCGGGACACTACAAAGAAATAGAATATTATTCACAGTAATATAAGGGATCATTAATGAGAACTACATAGAACTAATGGGACCCACGAGGTGACTGAGACAACGTACCAGAAGATGGCCGTATCTTCTGAATGGGCCCGTCACTACAGAACTCGTGGGACAACAATTCCCCACGTGTACAGGGTCGAGGGTGACAACGGGACTTACCTAGTGGACATGCAGAATGCAACGTGCGATTGTCGTGAGTGGGAGGGGGACATGGTGCCGTGTCGACACGCTTGTGCTGCCATTAGGTATGCATGCCTCATACTCATTTTTTTTGCTACGATCAGTCTGAAAATATTTGGTTTAATTCTTTCATATTTCATTACTATGGTTGCAGTTTTGCCGGAGGCCGTGCTACGGACTATGTGAGCTATTATTTCAAACAATCGACCCTCGTGGCAACCTACTCGCCCAACATTCATCCGGTTCCCGATCCACGGTTTTGGACTGTGCCCGAGCACATTGCTGCTCAAGTGGTTTTGCCGCCTGTTGTCGAAAGACAAGCGGGTAGACCGCGAAACAGCCGAGCGAGATCAACGGTGGAAGATCTTCCGGGAAATCCACAGAGATGCGGGCGGTGCGGTGGATACGGTCACAAGAGACGCACATGCACGGCTTCTTTGCAGATCGGTGATGCCGATCTCAATAGAGTCCCGAACGAGGATGGTAGGCAGCGACGAAGGCCAAAAACTTGTAGCATTTGTCACGTACATGGGCATACTAAGCGTAGATGCCCGATGAGAGTTGTTGATTAGATTAGAATTGGTTATGTAGAAGTTTACGGTTGAGAGTTTATGGTTATGGTTATATATAGAAAGAAGTTTATGTAGAAGTTTATCTTCAATCCGTTAATAATGAAAAAAATAAAATAAATTAATTAACGGTTTGTTAGGCATTTATACCGTGAGCTCACGGTATAATGGCCAATCAAACCGTTAATTTTGTTCATATTTTTTTTAATTAATTAATAATGGAAAAAATAAAATAAATTAATTAACGGTTTGATAGGCATTTATACCGTGAGCTCACGGTATAAATGCCTATCAAACCGTTAATTAATTTATTTTATTTTTTCCATTATTAATTAATTAAAAAAAATATGAACAAAATTAACGGTTTGATTGGCCATTATACCGTGAGCTCACGGTATAAATGCCTAACAAACCGTTAATTAATTTATTTTATTTTTCCTATTTTTACTAATTAAGAAGAATACTTGCACTCATTTAAACGTAATAGTGTTGTGGCTACTTCACACCTTATATTTTAGCAAAATGATTAACTCAATGTATATACAAGGTGGGAAAGTAGCCACAACACTATTACGCTGCCGTCGCCATGACAACAGCAATATAAATTTTGAGAAAAAGAAAAGTAAAAGATTATTCATATATAGGTAGCACCTTCTCAATTTTTGTCTTATACTTTCGATGTGGGACACAGCCGACGGGTAGAATACATGTTAAACCGTGAGCTAACGGTTAAAAATATAAAATTACCGTGAACCCCAATTAAACCGTAAAAATGTGACTCTCACGGTTAGATTAGCAAGCAGACCGTGAGATCACGGTTTAACTGCTAATCTAACCGTGAGAGTCATATTTTTCATTAATTTTTTTTAAAACACGGTTTTTTCACATTTAAACCGTTAAACCCTAACCGTTAATTTCATAATTAGGCCAAAATTAATGTCGAAACTCTGATTTTAACCATATTTTAATTGATATAAATATATTATATCAATTATGTGTGCATATATTATCTAAATTAATCACTAATTGTTGTCTATGAATAATGCTACACGTATATTTGAGTTCAAAGAGATTGTTGATGTATTGTTCACTTATACACTTGTACATATGCTAATCATGTTCAAAGTTACATATGCTAGTAATCTAAATATTATTTTTAAATTTAAATTCAATGTTTAAATATTATTCTAATAATCTAATCTAAATGAAATGCGTAGAATTATAAATTTTAAATATATAAGTGATAATATTATACACAATGTCAAAGAAAATGAAATATAATGTTCACAACTCGACATAACGTTGCGAAAGTGAAAATATCCGTTTCGCCACCTCTAAGCGAAACCCGGATAGATACCTCATACCAACCCTCTCAAGACGCGGCTTCTTCAAGGCGAAGATACGGTCGATATACATACAAGCGAACGGGCCGCATGAATAATCATCTTTCTGTATGTATTGTTGCGTCAAGGGGGCTCAGACAATCTGCAAGAAATCATTTTGCTTCGCCAGCCGTGGATGTTGATCCCAATACCCAACTTGCTGCAAGACTCTGGGCCACAGTTTCAGGATCGGGTAGAGCTGGACCTTCCGATGCATTCTGTCGGCTGCATTAGGGAGCGTATGTAGAAGTGAGTCATATACCTCCATCGTCCACTCGTCAGTCAATACCCGGCAGATAACCCAGTGGTCGGAGGAGACATGACAAACAAACACAAACTGCATAGAAGGGTCGAGGACTCAACTTATTCTTCAAGCACTAATAATAATACGTTCTCAAATGAAAAAGTTAAATCGAAGGAACTTACACAAGTTGCGTTCATCCAAACATCATACGAGCCCACGCCGTGAAACCAATTCTGGAGATCCTTTGACAGCTTGTAATCACGATACTTTAGCTTCGACTTTGCCATTGCCGTTTGATCTCCATCGTGAAAAGCCATCAGAGTTGTTCTCAAGTCGTACTGTCAAATAATATATTCGTTTAGAGATTACACACAAAATAAAATAAATAAAATAATTATTCATTAAATATGTCAATAAAAACTCACGTATACGCCCAATCCAAGCAGAACGGTGCCTCTCTCCTGCAGAGACGGACACAAAGAAAGTCCATCTTGGAGTCGACTCCACCAGTAAAGCACATACAGGTCCATTACCTAAAATAAACACAGATTATTATAAAAACATAATACTCGACAAAGTATAAAAAATAATAACAACACAAAATAAGGTCCGGACTAACCTCAGCGTTGAACTGTATCGCGGGGTGTTCGATATCATCGAACAAGGACTGCGTCATCCTATATGGCGGGTCCTGCATGTTCATTGCGTAGGAATCCGGCCCGCTTTGTCTGAATGCCATAAACATCTCCTTGATCGTCGAGCCAGTATACGGTGTGGGGATAATCGGAACAAATGGGCTCTGTAAGGCAGCCGACGGCCTCACATTCCGTCCCCCAATACGAACCCGACGCACAGGCGTCTGTCCTGCCACGTCAGAGTCTGCATCACTGTACTCACCCCCGTTTCCCTGTCGCTCCTCGGGAACGGGAATCATCTGCGGATGAGGAATGACAGGCTGTAGTACGGGATGCACCCAATCATATGGGGGCGTCGTCTCCAAGTCCCTATAAAAAGATGAGTGTGATGACTCTGCGTCCTCGACCTCAGCCTCTCGAACTGGAGGCGTCCTTGATCTCTCCCGTGCTACCGGCTCGGTAACAAACCCCACCATGTGCTCGAAACCCGGAGCGCCCACAGGGGACGGTGACCTGTGCTCAATGTAGGGAGCCTCTTGATCGTCTCGATCTTCATGGGGCCGGTCAACAGAATGTCGTCTATCAAAGGCCACATGGCTGGCATGTGACGGTGCTCGATGATAAGAATGAGCGCCATGACCCGCGGAACTCCCCGACCTCCCGAAGATCCCCTTCAGGTGCCCTGCCATGAACTTGGCGATACGAGCCATCACTCCGGTGTCCGACTGGTCTTGGGCCATTCTCTCCATGATCTTGTCAGCCCACGCGTCATTATCACATCCTCGGGGGCACGGATCCCCATGCACGCAGCAAACAAGGCCCGGAGACCTCTCGGGATGTGAACTCTCCACCCTCGGCCTCTTCGACGTACTCACACGAGCTCTTGGGTTTGGGAGAGGCCCTCGACCCTCAGAATTTGCCCTGGTGGCACGTGGCTGGCGACCACGGGGCTGGGCTGCAGTCCGGGCATCCCGACACCTCAATTTGTCGAGAACTTTCGCCATAGTTCTCGCTTCCTTCGTCTGCCTCTGCGGTATAGGCGCTTTCTTCCAAGCATGACGCGTATTCGGATTAAATCGAACCATCAAGGGGTCTTGCTCTTCGAAGAGGCTGAGATAGTATAATTGAGCCATTTCTTCCGTCGAAGGTTCGAGCGTCGGGTTTACTTGGAGCTGCAAAAGACAAAGGCACAAAAAATTAAAAATCAAAACCAAATCAAAATCAGTATTCAAACCGTGAAATGAAACCGTGAAAGCTGATGCCTCGCGGTTTGGGACTAAATCAAACCGCTAGCTCACGGTTTGATTTATGTTCAAACCGTGAGAATGATCTTTCACGGTTTGAACATAAATCAAACCGTTAGCTCACGGTTTGACTTAAGTTCAAACCGTGAGAATTATCTTTCACGGTTTGAACATAAATCAAACCGTTAGCTCACGTTTTGACTTAAGTTCAAACCGTGAGACATTTAGCTTTCACGGTTTTATTCTAAATGAAACCGTGAGCTCACAGTTTTATTTAACCGTGATCATGCTTAAATAATCATAATAAATAAATTTAAATTTAACTAAATTAATTATAATTGAGTTCAAACAATTAACCGATAATCTACATAAAACCGCTCCAATTAATTCAATTTCAATCACCATATACTATAAACAAAACAAAACTCTAATATTAATTTAAATTTTAATAATTCAAATGATATATAATTGGCAGATTAAGAGAATGATGACATACCGTCGGATCGTTAAAAAAACCCTGGAAATCTCTATAGTTGTGTCCCATTTCCCATCTCCTTAGTCGAGGGAACGCGTGCGGGTTCAGCTTGTTGGCACACTGCTCTCCTAAATCCGGAAGGGCCTCGAAGGCCCAAAAATACAATGCCCAGACGGGCCCGTATAGATGGTAGGCAGCATTAGTGTCGGAGCCTCCAATTTCTCTCGGGTCTTTCTTTGCCACTCCGAGCTGGTGGCACAGTATTTGGAACGACCATGAGCCCCACAGAAATGTAGCCCATCGTTCCGGATCCTCTACTAAAGTCCATGCCCAATCATCAATGCTTCTATTGTAGTCCCGACACAATAGCAAGTAGTAGTAGGCGAGGAGGTTAGCGGCAACCATGTATTGATCCTCCGTCCCTAGAACTACGTCAACGTTCGTGAAATCGTTAAACAACTGTTTCACTAGCACCTTACGCCCCTCATAGTAAGTATAGAAGAGACTCGTCCTTGGGATGACGTGGTTCTTGCCATGAGGATTAAAGGTCGAGGAACCGAATCTCAATCCGGTCACGAGGCAAAATTCTTGCGGCCCAAACCGAATGTCCTGGCCATTCACGTGAAACAACCTCTCAAAATCATGGTCATTGCCCCTCCATAGCTCCCGGGACAAAAGCTCGTGCAAGGCACGCTTCGCATTCCCAATCTTCTTAATTGTGCAGATGACTGCGAATGGAGATTCGTCACTAAATCGGGCCAACAGATCACGTCCGCCAATGCGCAATAAATGGTTTACGATTGACACAACTGCGGAGTCTCTATAGTAGGCATTGATTTCACCCGGAAATCCTTGCATGAGAGGCCTGTACCATTGGTACCTAGGCTGCAATCACCCAAAAAATGCAAATGAAGTGAATTAATTAATTAAATTAAATTATATAGTGTATATATATCTAAATCTAATATGTATAATTCACGGTTTAAAAGCCAAAAAACCGTGAGCTCACGGTTTAACTAAGCTTAAACCGTGAGAAAAGGGCTTCCTCACGGTTTGAACTTAATTCAAACCGTGATTTCACGGTTTGCTTAAGCAAACCGTGAGAATTCCTTTTCTCACGGTTTAAGCTTAGTTTAACCGTGAGCTCACGGTTTTTTGGCTTCCAAACCGTGAATTATGCCCAAACCTATACTGTACAAATTCAACTTCAAGTTCAAACCCAGCACACACACACAAATCGTAGTTCAAGCACACACACATATTTGTGTCATTTTCATATAAATCGCATACAAATCCAAACTATTCCATCCAAAAAATTGAAAAACATGCTTACAATTTAAACCGTAAATTGAATAATTTTATTTAACAAAATAACGAAGGTTAGAAAACTCACCGGCGCCGGCGGCTCCGGAATATTCTCTCGTTCGGCCCTCGTCGGAATTGGCCGACGTTGTGGAACTCCTTCGGATTCGGCACCCGAATCGTGGTCGTCGTTTGAATCGTTGGCCATGGTTTTTTCACTCCGGCGCCGGCAAACAAATAAAAAAAAATTACGGTTTGGGGGTTTAGGGCTCACGGTTCTTTGGGAGAGAGAGGGAGAGAAATCGTGAGGGAGAGAAATCGTGAGGGGAGGGAGAGTGACGGCCGAGAGAGAGAGAATGAGGTGGGGTAGGGTTTGTTTTTATTTCTTTGAATAAATTGAAAAGTGGGGCCCACATTCTTTTTGTTTTGTTTTGAGTGTGAGATAAAGTGGAGGCTATTTTTGTCTTTTCAATGACTTTTGGGTATAAAACTTAGGCTGCGTTTGGTAATCATCTCAAGATGAAGAATGATGATTCATCTCAAGATGACTCATATGAATAGTGTCAAGATGAATCATTCATCTCACCATTTGGTAGCAAAAAATTCAGACCCGGATGATATCATATTGTGTTTGGTACAAATTGCAAAACTCTAGATTAAAATTTAAATTGACTATTTTACCCTTATTAAATACCCCTACCGATTTCACTTTTTATCATTGATCCTAATCCGAATTCGAGTGATTAGTCGCGAATCAGTTGATCCTAATCCGAATTCTAGTGATTAGTACCATTGCCGCCTACCATGGAGTCGGGCCTCGTTTCTATAAATACTCGAGTGATTAGTCGCGAATCAGTTGATCCTAATCCGAATTCTAGTGATTAGTACCATTGCCGCCTACCATGGAGTCGGGCCTCGTTTCCATAAATTCTCGAGTGATTAGTCGCGAATCAGTTGATCCTAATCCGAATTCTAGTGATTAGTACCATTGCCGCCTACCATGGAGTCGGGCCTCGTTTCCATAAATTCTCGAGTGATTAGTCGCGAATCAGTTGATCCTAATCCGAATTCTAGTGATTAGTACCATTGCCGCCTACCATGGAGTCGGGCCTCGTTTCCATAAATTCTCGAGTGATTAGTCGCGAATCAGTTGATCCTAATCCGAATTCTAGTGATTAGTACCATTGCCGCCTACCATGGAGTCGGGCCTCGTTTCTATAAATACTCGAGTGATTAGTCGCGAATCAGTTGATCCTAATCCGAATTCTAGTGATTAGTACCATTGCCGCCTACCATGGAGTCGGGCCTCGTTTCCATAAATTCTCGAGTGATTAGTCGCGAATCAGTTGATCCTAATCCGAATTCTAGTGATTAGTACCATTGCCGCCTACCATGGAGTCGGGCCTCGTTTCCATAAATTCTCGAGTGATTAGTCGCGAATCAGTTGATCCTAATCCGAATTCTAGTGATTAGTACCATTGCCGCCTACCATGGAGTCGGGCCTCGTTTCCATAAATTCTCGAGTGCTTAGTCGCGAATCAGTTGATCCTAATCCGAATTCTAGTGATTAGTACCATTGCCGCCTACCATGGAGTCGGGCCTCGTTTCCATAAATTCTCGAGTGATTAGTCGTGAATCAGTTGATCCTAATCCGAATTCTAGTGATTAGTACCATTGCCGCCTACCATGGAGTCGGGCCTCGTTTCTATAAATTCTCGAGTGATTAGTCGCAAATCAGTTGATCCTAATCCGAATTCTAGTGATTAGTACCATTGCCGCCTACCATGGAGTCGGGCCTCGTTTCTATAAATACTCGAGTGATTAGTCGCGAATCAGTTGATCCTAATCCGAATTCTAGTGATTAGTACCATTGCCGCCTACCATGGAGTCGGGCCTCGTTTCCATAAATTCTCGAGTGATTAGTCGCGAATCAGTTGATCCTAATCCGAATTCTAGTGATTAGTACCATTGCCGCCTACCATGGAGTCGGGCCTCGTTTCCATAAATTCTCGAGTGATTAGTCGCGAATCAGTTGATCCTAATCCGAAGGGCTATGTTGGGCTTCGTTCTATTTATGCTATTGGGCTTGAATATTTATTTTGGCAATCACAGTATTGGCCCACCATGCGAGCCAGGAGCGGGATCAATTGGAAATTTTCTGTTCTTCTAAAATAAATAGCATTAAAAAGAGGGAATTCCTTAAATTTTTAAAGTTAAGCATCTGTGTTTTCCCTTTCACCCTCTTGCTCTTGCTGAAGAAGCTATTGAGCTCTTTAATATCGGCGTACACAGAAGTAGTTTTCCGGCTTCCGCAAATACTGAAAGCTCACTCTGCTGGACCTCCTCGCCACATTTTATGCCTCTTCCTTATATCATTGCTCGACAGATCCGCAATCGGCTGGAGCGAAGGACCGCAGTTTAGTCAACTAAATTTTCCAATTAAATCCACCCTCGAACTTCAAAATGTTTGTTCGACATTGCTTCTAAGAGGTCAGTATTCTTCGCAAATATGCCCACATGTAATTAGGTTTTGCGAGCTTTTTAGGCCTATTACTCGGAATCCAACCTCTTTGTTTCTATTACATGTCGCTTTAGATATGGAATTAGATTTAAATTTATCTGTCTCTCTCGGAGATGATGATGGAATTAGTGTCGACCACAGTCCAAAAGATAGTGAGACCGATACGGTTCTTCCACGCGTCACCGAAGAGGTGAACGCGTTGGAACAACTCCTATCAGTGGGATCTAAATTTGATACACTGGAAGCAGTTCACGCCTTATACTGCGACTATGCTAGGCTTGTTGGTTTCAGTGTAAAAAAGGGGACACAATCCTACTGCAGAGCTCTTCTCAATTACCTTTCAAAAATAAAAATTGCAATTTACAGCCGTTGATTTTGAGGCCTAAAGTTGCTATGACACGTGTCGCTTCCAGATTTCATTTCGGAGATGCAAAACTCAGATTTTTAGCTGCTTCAAATCTTCGAGACCTGCGCTTTACATATTTTCAAAGTCAGTCTTTTCCTTAAAATTCATTTCTTCAAAATAAGGTTTTGGAACATTCAAACCTTAATCTCCACAAATAAATGAACGATATCAAACATACAAGTAACTTAAAAAAACGATTAACTTATAAATACTCTGATTAAATATGTACACAAATAAATTACGGCGACAAAAATACACCTTTTAAATATAAATTAAACCATGAACCGATAATAAAACGATAATAAGCCTAGCAAAAGGCTACATTCATAGGTGGTCATATCCTACACTGACACAGTTTAACGCCATCCGGTTTCCGTTAACGGCTAGTTCATAAACCGGGTTAAAGTGAACCGGTTCAGCGTTTTAATTAAAAAATTGAAAATGACACATGGCAGAAATCCTGTGGATGATGAATTTTGCGCTCAACTTCTAATAGAGGCTTCCTTCTTCTACGGGGGAAAGAGGGACAGAGTTTGTGACGAGTGCGAATCTCAATGCTATGTGAAATTATCATCAATGTGAATTTGGGTTGACCGATAAAAATGGATCAAGACCACCTTAGAGAAAATGGGCTCATACCCAATGTGAAATTGGGCCAAAGCCTTCACTATTGGCCCATAGTCGCAATTTTTATACAAGGAAAAAACAAAGTGAGAGCAATTTTATTTCTTAGAATTTTATTCTTTTTTTTCTTTTTTTTTTGAGAAGTAGAATTGAAAGAACAATAGTTGAGACATTTTATTCGACGTCGACTAACGAACAAGTTCAAAGAAAAGGGGAAAATTCATGCTATGTGTTCGTTGCACTCTTGATTTTTTTTTAATTACTTTTATATAATGAAATGGAGTCCGTCAATTTATTTGCATTAAAATTGAGTCCTAATTATATTTGTAGCGCTCGATATACATTTGCCCAAAACAAAAAAAATCATATATATGCATTAGCAATTAATTAATTTAATTAAGGACAAAAACTTGTGTCAGCCAGAGGCACCGCGCGGCCGGGCCAAAGTGTCAATCTTTATACAGAAAAGTGTCAATCTATATGAATAAAAATGTCAATCTTTAATATAATTATTTTACGAATAAAATGACAATTTTTAAAAGTGTCAATCTTTATACAGAAAAGTGTCAATCTATATGAATAAAAGTGTCATTGTTTTAGCCCGGCCGCACGGTGCCTCCGGCTGACCCAAGTGTGTCCCTTAATTAAGAAGAGGAGGTAGCAGGGTAGGTTTGATGAAAGCATGCATGCACGTTTGATGTTGATGAAGAAATTGAAAAAAAAGGAGGACCACAATTGTTGTGTTGTTATATCATGAAAGAAGCAACTCTCCATTCATGCTCCCATAACTCCCACTCCTTTCATTTTTCAACTTTAATTTTCATGCAACGAATGTTCTTTTCATATTTATATATTTTCATTCATTTTATCTTCTTCCCCTTCGATCCGTGGTCACACTTCGGCCACATCTCTCTCTTTCCTCGAACTCAAATTTATTTCGAATTGTAACATAATTTCTTAAAATTTGTACTTGCCCTTGTTGCTTATCCATATACAATCGATATTTGAAAAATATTTTAGTCTCGCCGGAGTTAATCTCGCCGGAGTTAATAAGCTCGAATAAGTTGGTATTTTTATATATATTTAATTTATTTCCATTAATCGAGCTAGAATTGGAGCCGGGCAATAATAAATTTATTAAAGACAAAACATATGTTCGATTTCGTTCTTGTAAAACCGAGCTCAGATGAACTTTTAACAAACGTACAATCTTGCTTTGATTTTTCGAACCTAATTAATTAATAATAATAATAATAATAATAATAATAATATGAGATATACCAAATATAATGTGTATATGCACAACTTTCTTAAAAAATTAAAAGAAAAGAAAAATCTACTAGTCGATTCCTAGCTAATCTATACGATGAAACAAAATAAATCTTGTGCTATATCGTGTTTATGAATCTATATATTTTAATTATTTTTAACATTCCAATTAAATAAATAAATAATTGGGAGGGGGAAGCATGAAACAAAGTTTGAGGCTCATGCACATGGAGGCGGTTGATTTTTAGTACATCACTATTCGTTAGACTAATGTCTTAATTAAAATACGGTTGGTAACATTGAATGACCCACAGGAATCCAATTATCCAAGGCAATAAAAAAATATTACATGTATATTATAAAAGTTGGTTGAAATATATTGAATTTAGTGGATGAGTAAATGATATTCAAAAATTCGGCAATTTCAATTTGTGTATGCTTCTATTAGCGCCATGTTATATTTCTACAAAAAGGAGACAACCAAATCATGGGACCACCACACACAAAACAACAAATACAAGATTATGTTTGGCGCCACTGTCTTTTTTCTTTTCTTTTTTTCAATATATATATATTTATCGATAGAAATACACACGGTGAATGTGCCAACATCATGTCAACAATTTTTTTTATTTTGAGTTTAATTTTCTTTTAATTTAATATTGTTACGTCAGCTGTTGACATATTAAGTATGCTCATACGAGAACATTCTTGTGTTTATAATATCTTAATCTTGTATTTGCTATAAATTACTAACAATTCATTAAAAATATATATATATATATGCCACGTGGCGGGTGATAATGAGGCAATGTTTGTTTGAGCAAACTGATGTTGTAGTTCAACTTCTATTTAATCTTTTCTTTTTCTGCAGATCCAGCAAACTGAAGTTTACAGCACAACTTTTTCCAATTACATATTTATTCCTTTTAAATTATTTATATTTGGTAACTTTTATCCCAAAATTACACAAGAAAAACCCATCATGTTTTACTAAGGAAGCTAAAAACAAATTGAGCATTCTCCCTATAAAGAAAGCAAATGTCAAGCTACATCAAATTAAATAAAATAAATAAATAATACCATCGTTCTATATATACATATAAGAAGAGTATATGCCCATTCCTCCATATATATATAAATATATATTCATATATATCTCTAGGTATTGTATTGAGCTCATCAAACTCCTGCCATAATTCAGTTTCAAACAGAACACAAATTCATTGTCTTTCATCATTTATTATATACCTGCAACAACACAACACCTCCCTTATCCCTTTACTTTCAATCACAAGAAAATTCCCACATTTATTCCCTTCATCCACACTTCAAACTTTGCTCCATTTTCATCTCAAAAAATTTAGAGCCATGCCTAAATTGCTGGGAGAATTTCTGCAGGAGCAACAAGAGCCATTTGTTCTAGAATTCCACCTCCTCGAAAGAGGCTATCGTGCTAAAAAAACTGCGCGTTTCTTGAAGATCAAGAGGCGAGACGCCATCCCAAAATGCGCGAAATTTGTGAGTGCAGTGTTCAAAGGTTTTATGTTACATAATGGTAGGAAAATCAAGAATAAGCCCAGAAATGATGAGGACGAGGATGAGGACGAGTTCACCTCAGCAAGCGCCACGACCTTTTACAGTTCTTGCTCGGAGAATGAAGTGGAGGAAGATGCAGAATGCATCACAAAACAATCAGATTCTAGTCATGAGGTAGTAGAATTCAATCTTGAATTTCATCACAATTTGTTGCAAAAAAAATTATGTGACAAAATTTGTTTATGTTTAGGCTAAACAGCTCAGCCCTATCTCAGTTCTTGAAGAAACAGATTCTGAAGAAGCCTCACCACTTCATCAAAGTAAGTACAAATGCAAAATCTCATCAAAAAAAACTTTAAAAAAAAAAAAAAAAAAAAAGTAATATTCATTTCATCAAAGCAAAGTGATCAAGCGGCCTCATTCTGCCTTATGCAGGGAAATATAATTTCAAGAAAACAAAAGGGGAATCATCGAAGTCGATTTCTCAACGCAAATCAATGCATCATCAAGCAAATAAAAGTGTCCCAAAATTTGAAGAGTGCATGGAATATTATGATCATCAATACAGCATAAACAAGAGGGCATTGCAGCAAAAGAGGCTTCTAGTAGACTGTGTGAGAGAGGTGATCGAGAACGAGAGGAGACGAGACGACGAAAGAGGGAGGCAGTTGAAGAGAATCTTGGGAGCAGAGGAGCTATGGAAGGTTGTTTGTGAGAATGTGTGGCTATGGAGCCAAGAATCAATACATGAGAAGAACATTCATCATCTTGTGAAATATGATTTCATGGCTTCTTTGCAGGAATTGAATTCTGCTTCTCATCAAGAGAGAGATGAAGTTTCCATGGAGATTGGAGATGCTATTTTGGAGGATATTATCAATGAGATTATTACAAACTAGTCTAAGTTTTGTTTAATTTTACGACTCGTGATTTAGTGATAGAGTGACAAAATTTGTGGATGAGAGGTCATGTGTTCGAATTCCACCAATTCTGTTTATAAAAAGAAGTACATATAGAATAAAATTTTAAGAACATTTTTTTAGTTTATCAACTTTATTACACTAACTTTTATCGATTGGGATTCCCTATTGTATCAATGGATGATTGTCTTGTGTTCATAATTTCGTGTGACATTTCATATTGTATCAATGGATGATTGTCTTGTGTGAAATTCATAATATATTTTTAATAAAATAAGAGATGTTGCACCAATTGAGACTTTTATTGCTTTCTTTCTACACATATAGTATAATACGAAATTGGAAATATAGCTTTTTACCATATGTAAAAATAGCATAAAGCAGGAAAAAGACGAAATTGCCCCTTACATGTTTATTCAATTTCTTCTAGTATGTTGACGTTGGTTAACTAAAAGTCAATGTTTTAGTTAGATCCATTATATATTATGAAGATTATATATTTAAGAAAAAAATATTATAAATGTATACCTAAAAATAAATTTATAAAAATAAAATTAAATCCTATTAAAAAAAAATTAAATTCTAAATGGAAAAAACCATTAATGTGATACTAGGGGAACGTTTATGTATATATTATACATATATTTGCTAAATAAGTTTGAAAGGAAATTACCTAGGTGCGAATTAATTCCACGATAAATAGTAGAATTTATATAACATATGCTTAAATGAGCGCATCTTGAGTTTCATGTAGTACAAATAATACTAACACATACGTATATGGTAATTAATACCGACTTATTTTGGATATACAAGTATGTTAACGTGAATGAGTTTTATCTTGCATCATCATATATAATTTCACACGTAACTCAACATATGTGCTCACAATCCTTTGCTCAAATAAATGTGTAATTTAGGTGGAAAATTAAATGGAATGATAATGATGTTTCAACTGCTCAAAACTCCTGCAAATCTTAGGATTAAAAAAGAGTTAGATTTTACGTACAATATGTGTTCCCTAGTCGCATGTGCGTTAAATATACTTCGTTAGACGAAAAAAAAATTGCTACACGGTATTGTATTTGTAGTCTAAATTAATGACTATTCTGCAGTCGATACCCGTGGTGCGCACTATGGAGTTAAATACTCGTGAAATAGTTGCAAGCCATATGGAAATATCATGTACATGATTCGGCTATTAAAAATGAAATATCAATCGTTGAAACAAGATTAATGAACATTATTATGAATGACCCTTCGTTCGTAATCTACTAATCTCGTTCCATCATATCAATCACCTCGTCAGCGTTCATTGATTTTAGACATTTGTGTGATATGTGATATGACCATGTCATCCAATTTATGTGAATTCCGTGAATACATTTCAATTCTCTCATAAATGATGTGTTTATAACTGCCCTCGTTTTAATTCTACCTTTACAATACTTCTCTTTTTTTCTTTTCTTTTTTGAGAATAAACATTATAATTGTTGAAAAGGGCCTTACAAGATCGAAACAAAATCTAATGGGCTTTATCCTCTAAACAAAATAAAAAAATCTAATGGACTTCATAACTTTGTGTAGAAACTGGAAAAATAAATATAGACCCAAAACCCATCTTTCTTCTTTTTATTAAATTTTTCTGATTTATTTGAAGCACTTGTGACAAAAAAAGAAATTAAAAATAAATAAATAAATAAAATTGAACATAATTAATTGAAATTTAAAAATCGCGCCAGTGAGAACTCGAAGTTAGGACATTTGGCCTCGACACTAATTTCTTATCGCTAGGCCAACATACCTCACTATCTGAGGCAAATTTTAAGGATTTTTTTGTGCGTGAACACCTAAATTCATCACCGAAGTAGAGTTTAGAGGTCTAAACCGACTTCAATAGTCGCAATTGATGTTCTAATTAATAATTAGTTCAAAACTGACTTTTCTCCCTAAATAATTTCTCAATTACCAATGGGGGTTCACTATTTAATATTCATAGACTTCCATAGTTCAATAGTTGCCACTTTTCGTGAATTTTCTCGAAAGGGACAAGTAAGAGAGAAACAAACAACTTTCCCCACTATATTAAATACCCCAAACCATCTTCTTCTTCAAGTGGGCTAGTACTTGTGCTGATAATTATTCGCTCAAAATCATTAAAAAAACATTATTTATACACACATATATATAATCATATAAGCAACCGATAATTGCAATAATAATAGGAAAAACACACATTAATATTTCTTTAATAACCCATGACAATATATAAAAAATAATAATATAGATAACCTAGCTAGCTTCTAGTAATCTATTCAAGGTCTCAAATCATATCATATATATTTATCTAAATATTATTAAATCAATTTCTTTTTTTTTTCTTTTTCTGTAAAAAAAAAGAGAGAGATCAATCTCTTCTTGAAATTGGAAGCTGAGACAATCTAGCTACACTATCATTTACACCACAAGAGGATTGCTTGCATGAAAAAATGGACATATTCTTCATAATTCCAAACCTTTTATTTTCCTCCATAGCCATGGCCTTACCTTTTCTAGTACTCTTCGTCACCTCTTTGTACGCAATAAGGAAAGGATCGTTGTCCATTTTCTTCAAACCCTTCTTCGAAGAATTCCGCAGCGGCGGCTGAAACGCGCACGGCGGAAGAGGGATCTGCATGTCGTGGTACGTAACGGCCCTAGCGCTCTTCGACGGCGGCGGCGGCAGCGGCACCTCGTAGTCGTGGTGGTGCTGCGGCGGCGCCGAGGCCTTGCTCACGCCCGGCTCGTTCTCCCACGAGAAGGGAATGTTTCTTTGCGAGTGAACTTTGCTACTCATCATTTGATTTCTCGAGAGAATAGGGAGTGTTTGTTTTGATTTATATAATTGGGTGATTTTATTTTCTTGATTAAAAAATTTACTTATATATAATGTTTTTTTTTTGTCATGTATTTTATACTCTTTAACGGCAAATATATATAGTATGAGGTCAAGCAAATGATGCGTGAAATGGAGGGGTTTATAAAGAACTTTTCAACGGAAAAAGGGATCAAAAATAGAAAATGAGAACAAATTACATGACACGTAGGTATATGATGGAAGAGAGTGAAAGAAATTATATTCATTAATTAATCAATTTTTTTTTTTTAATTAATGAGAGATATATGAGGTCTTCGTCATGAGTGGAAAAATATGCAAAAGAAGTTAAAGAGAAGAAGCCAAGCATGGGATAATGGACTGCAGAGTTGATAGTTTCTGGATTTTAATTACTAATATTTTTTTTATTTACTTTGTAATTTTTATTTCACGTGATGGAGTGATGATTGTGTTACAAAATCTTAATAACTACTTAGAATATATGTACTTTAACATCGTGCATGTGATCTTATATGTGTTGATTCTCACATTTCAATTTTTGTATTTGATTAATTTATTGCGGAAGTGCAGGCCACATGTATATTCTATTAGTGTATATAGATCATGTGAGCATAATTAATTAACTTTTATAAATTAAAATTAATAAATATACAATTTGGGGTAAACTGCATGATATTACCCTGTGTTTTGGGAAACCTACACGAAATCCCCTTGTATTTTCTAATTTGCATAAAATACTCACGTGTTTTAAAAAAACCTGCACGATTAACCCAAACCGTGAGCACATATCGCCGTTTGCTCACTTTAGCATTGTTTTGTTCGATTTTTTCGATTGTTTTATATTCTAATACCTTAAAAATTAATATATCAATCATTAAACTTCCAAAATTTATAAAAATCGACACTCAATTTGTCATATTATTCGTTTTTAAAAGTTTAATGGAAAAATTGCAAATCGAATGTCGATTTTTATAAATTTTGGAAGTTTAATTATTGAAATATTAATTTTTTAAGGGATTAGAATATAAAACAATCGAAAAAATCGAACAAAATAATGTTAAAGTGAGCAAACGGCGATAGGTGCTCACGGTTTGGGTTAATCGTGCAGAGTTTTTTAAAACACGTGGGTGTTTTATGCAAATTAGAAAACACAAGGGGATTTCGTGTAGGTTTCCCAAAATACAGGGTAGTATCTTGCAGTTTACCCATACAATTTGGGAATATGAATTTTATATGCTTTTTCGAAGGCTGAGCTACTCTGGTTACAAAATAGCGATTAATAGTCGGTAAATTGTTGCCAATTTCATGCAATTAATGCTTTTTTTAATGATAAAGATAAACTTTTGGATTTGCTTATATGTTTGAGCCATTTTATTCAATATGTGCTGCATGGAGAATAATAAAAATAAGTCCTTAATTCATATATGTATATTGAGATATTGTAGAACTTACACGAATAGTATATGTCAGATATAATATATATTTTTGGTATGTGATAGTTATTTATTGAATATTTAAATGTTAAATGACCTATTAAAAATATAGATTAAGTGCAAGCAATGTATAAATATACTAGAGAATTTACATTCATAAAATTATGGTATACACAAGTCGGTCGCATATCCATATAGTTTATTTAGTTTTATATTATATATCTAGTTTATTCTACGAGAATTTTATTATGATGGTACATTATATACGAATCACTCTCATTTGGGAAAGTGACTTGGGCTTAATCTTCTTCATAACCCCCCAAATAAAATAGTAAGTACTAAATATAAATGTATTACGAATTGAATATATATATAGATATATATATATATATATATCTTCTTCATAACGATAGTTTTTGTTTGAAATGAGAATTTCTTCTATTGATAATTCTTAAAATACCAGGTCGTGTACGTTAAAAGTAATTGACAAATCTGTAAATAATTGACAGCCTCCTAATTAATCAAATTCCAAACGCATCAATAAATAAAACAATTTCAGCAGCCCACGATTTGTTTGATTTATTTGCAAGAAAATGAAACAAAAATCCAAGTTCGAAAACAATGTTAGACTTTTTTTAATTAAAAAAATTGTAGTATAATTAAAAAATAATAATTTCATTTTCTCAAGATATATGGACACTAATTAGCAATTAGGCTGTCCTTTTTCATGTCCTAAAAAAATGTTTTATCTTTGAAATCAAACAATCAATGAACCACAACAAATTGAAATATAATATAGAAATTAAGAACGACTTTTACTTGCAACAGAATGCTAGATTAGCCATTCATGTTTGTTGTGATAGCCAATTTTAATTTCTTCAAATTCAAACAAATACAAGTGGTTTCAAATTATTTAAAAAAATTGCATACTTCCAACACGCAAAAAAAATGCACTTAAAAAATAGTATATAATTTATATTAGTGGTTTACATTAATTCTTTCATGCAAAACAGAAATTCCAACTCTCTCTTTTTCTTTTTCTTGTTCTTCTTTTTGGCGTTTTATCTTTTCTATCTAGTGCATATATAGGCTACCAATCAAGAATAGGTTGATCTATCATCTTTCTTACAAACCAAATTTTGGTTTTGTTTGGTTTGTTTTCGGTCTCACAAACCAAAATTTAGGAAGTAGAGAGATTTAAGTAACAATTTTAGTTCTAAACTGTATTAATATTTATGAAAAAAGTAATAATATTTCTAAAGAACCCGAGGTTTATCCGAATTTGTAAAAATTGCGATTACAACACCACATATTTTTTTGATTTTTCCAAAATCATTGATCACGTTAATCTACACATTTTTAGGGGAAAAAATAGATTGTACTAAACCATTATATATACTCCATTTGGTTTTCATTTGGAGTAGAATTTATATATTTTAGTGATGGGATGGGTTCCATTTGGTTTTCTTTGAGATGATAAATGACCTACCTAACTTAGTTTTAATTATTGTATTGCTTTTATTCGTGATTCAAATACTATAGTTGTTAAAATTCTAATAAGTTTAAAGAGCATGCTACAATGGCCACTGTGGGCATACTTAATGTGTCCACGGATAATATAACACGGCTATAAATAAAGAAACTAATTTAAATATATACCTTAAATACTAAATCCTAAAAATAAAAAAAAACAAAAAAAAAAACTAAACCCTACTAAAAAAACTTCAACCCCAAATAAAAAAAATAAAAAAAATTATCTACATAACATTACTATTAGCGGTTGACACGTTAAGTGTAAATGTCGAAGTCAATGAACAATGATCTAATAAGTTTTTTGCCACCACAAACTCAAAAAACAAAAGAATAAAAGAAAGTTTTTTGGCCCCACCCTTTACTATTTCCATCGATTTGGAATTTTTATTTCAAGTGATACAAGTGGAGTATTTGATTTGTGTTGTATCAAATTGGATTCTGTGGATTAAATGTAATCAAATTAGAGCGATTTTGATTTATTTAAAAATCAATAGTTTATTTTGGGGAAATGCATGTATGTAACTTCGATATAAATGCCCAACACAAATAAAGTGGCCAACTCAAAATTGAGAGGTAACTACATGCCAATATAATGTATATCCAATTCAAATATAGATAAGATGGGACTCTGATTTTGACCATTAATATAAATATCACTATTTATTTTCAATATAAGGACGGGCACGCGCTATTAGTCACTAGCAAGTTACATTTAATTAGATTTGAATCATTTGATATGAAGTATAATTTAATAACGGATAATCTCCTCCCAACCCTCAAATAATATTGTTACATACTTATTCAAATAATGACTCTCGTAGTCTCGTTTAAGAGGCATAATAACAAGAAAGTTTGACACCCGTGTGGGAACATTGCGATCGACCCTTATTTAATTTGAATTAAGTACATGGGAAATCAAAATGCTAATAGAGCTGTCAAACTGCTCGGGCCGGGTTCGGCTGCAAAAACTCAAACCCAATCCCGCATACAGTGGAAATTATAGTGTATTTTTATTCGGGCCGGCCGGGCAGGTCTAAGCTCATCGGGCTTTAGAGCATTTTGAGTTAGCCCAGCCCGGCCCAAAACTTGATTGAGCCTTCATTTTTCTAACCCATACCGCCGAAAATCGGGCCGGGCCAGAACTTGACAGCTCTTATTGGAAACAAGATAACAAACTATAACGATATTTTATTTGGAAGGTGTATTTGAACGTTCAACACATGGAAACTTGCTCTGAATTGCTTGTAACTTTGGTTCTTGGTCGTTTGAAGCTAAGTCGTTATGATTATTAATTAATGATTGGTCATGAATATTCGCCTTGTCAAATCATATTATATCATGTTGAACATTCGGAAAATATTGTTCTTTTTTTTATATTATTTATTAGAATACAGACACCTTAATTAGAAATTAGATGATTCATACTCCGTATTTGTGTAATATGGGCAAATCAAAAATTAAAAACAAATGTTCCCCCTCTCCACTATTATTTGCAATCCAATTTATATGCATAGGACTAACATTTGCAATCCAATTTCCAAGCCTAGTCTATACTAAAAAAGACCGATAAATAAAATTTCAACATAGAAAGTTGGCATATTTTAGCCTAGTAAGTAGTAACTAATCAATGAACACCATTTACACCTGATGGCTTGCAAAGGAAAAATAAAAAATAAAAAAAACAATGCATTCACAGCTAAAGACTACAGAATTTTACCATCTTCCTATCGGTGACCGACCGAGCAGCACTTCTAGTCAACCTCTTTGTTTCCGACATACCAGCATAAGTCGGAGAAGACGGATCGTTCCCTGCAGCCTCAGTGTAGTCATTAGCTTCTTGATAAGATCCACGCCTCCTCTTTCTAGAAGTTTTCAGAGGCTGAGAATTCGGAGAAAGATCACCATATGCATTATGCATCCTCTTTCTAGAAGTTTTCAGAGGCTGTGAATTCGGAGAAAGATCACCATATGCATAATGCATATGGATACCACAACCCGGACAAACTATTTCGACCTGAAAAGTGTTGTTCCTACATTTATTCACAGCCTCAAGGCACAATATATATACAAATTCGATGCAAATGTGATGGGAAGATTCAAGTACCTTTTTTCCGGAGAATTTCTTTTTCAGGCAGTAGGAATGGATTCGAACATTGCAAGCTTCGTTCTGGCAAGGTTGAACCTGCTCATGGTATATAGAGCAAAGACATCAATTCCAAATGCAAAAGCTAGTAAACCAATGCAGAATTTGATTCGGGGAAATAATTCGAAAAGTAGATAGAATGCTAATAGCCAGAGATATTAATATATTCCAATAAAAAGTAAACATGAAGGAAGAATACATGCAAATCATGGTACCTTGATGGCAGCCTCATTGCAGACTTCACATGCAGGAACCTCTTTACTTCGAAACCAACTACGGAGCTCGAGAAAGGATCTGACTCCAAGACCAATTTTTCCTTCTGGTGATGAGCAAAGCCACCGGTCCTTTTCTAGTTGATGGAGAGTTTTCGCCTTCTGTGGCATGGAGAAATTCTTAAATGCCGGCGGAATCTGGGCATGACCTTCCTGAGATTGAGAATCAATCGATCTGGGAACCTGCAATTTAAACGAAATTGCCATGTTATTCTGAAGAATGGCTCCTATATGTTCCTCGAGGCCCACGGCAAAATTCTAATATAAGAAATCCTACGCGGAAGCCAGAAATTTTTTATGTGATATGCGCAAATAAATCTTCAAGACAATGTCCAACAGCAAAAAACCTTTTTCTCCGAGACTGCATGTTAAGATTCAATTTTTATGAAATTCTTTGATAACTTCTACCACCTAAAGTCCAACGACAAATCAATATTCATTGAAAAACAACATGCATAAATTGGGAAATATTTGAAAGTAAACGAATAATTTATCACAAGAAAAATGTTGTGTGTACAACCTACTTTCCTGTGCAACAAACTCCAAATTTCCTCGGGAAAAGAGGGGGATGAACGTTGCTTACATTCTTGTGAGAGGAAGAATCTTGGAAAACCACATTGAATACTCATATCTTACATTTTGCTTCACCAGAATCTTGTCCCAAGTTCAATCACATATGTATTATCATGTTTATCTAGTAAATCGATGAGGAATCAAGATTTCCAGGATTCAATTATACTAGTTTGTGAATGACACTAACATCATAGTTCTTGTGAAGCACAAGAGAAACTGTGATAGGACAAAATAATAGTTCTACTTTACTCCATGAAGCCAAATACTTGGAAGTCGGAACACGAACAAGAATTGGAACTTGCTCCTCAAGGTATTAAGACATGCTTAGTATGGAAAAGGGTAGAAGAAAATCCACAAACCTGTTTTTCCAGACTTAGGAATAGAGCACCCATATAGGAAATGTAGCCTTCCGCATCAGCATCTTGTATAATAGCTTCAACCTAATGTCAATTTCCAAATAAACCAAGCATGGAGACAAATGAAAACGCTCAATTTCAGTCACTTTGTTGATTTATCATATACTACGTACTTGTTTTTAGTTTCCATTATTTTCAAGCCTCTGATAGCACAAATTACATCAGAATTTCCTTCTAGTTTTCTGAAAACATGAACATGAAAATGCAAGAAAACATAAAGAGGCTCACAATGGCTTTGTAGAAAGCAATCTGAGGAACTTTGTACTTCGTTCCGAGCTTGGACTGTTGATCCGGAATGTTGTTGACAATGCCGTAATAAACACGACCATCGTACTGGTTTCGACATGCTCGCAACTCTAACTGAACATAACTCAACTCTGAATTAATCTTTCCCAGATACTCATTAAGTAATAAGTTCTGCTCCTGTTGATTCCGTGACCCTAAAAGGGAAGCCCATACAATGAATGACATTATCCTATTTTGATATTAAGGGTCCACAAGCAAAGATATAACCCTAAATCAATTAAATAAACACATTCTTGCATAAGTTTGGATAATTAACAGAAAAGGCACTAAACCAAATCACTAAAAAATCTAAAAAGGATAAGATGATGATCATATCAGCTTCAACCCAGGAAAAAAAACTAGTTCCAAATCCTAAAAAGAAAAAGAAAAAGAAAAAAAAGATCATAAAAGCCAAGACCTCATATTGTTACTCTATGATTGGATTAACAATAAAGCAGCTCCATCAAATGCCCAGTAAGAAACTTGAATTCTTGAAACAAAGAAGAAATTCTCAGAACCCTCACACTGGAGTGAAGTAAAAAACATAAAAAGCCGGAGGAAAATCCTTCAAAATTATCATAAATCACGGTGAAATATGCGAATTCGAGTGAGAGTTGAATGAAACCTGAATTTTTGCCGAGGAGTTGCGAGAAGATAGAGCGGAAATCGTCTTCGTTGAGCGGGCCCCGCGATAGCAGCGACTGTATTAGGATCCGCTGCCGCCAATTCAGAGGCGACATATTTCTTCAACTTCTTTGAACGATGGGGAAAGAGAGAAAAGCTTATATACCTTTCGTCTGAGAGGAACGGTTTACCTAATTATTTGGGATTTAATTGGCGGCAAAATAGGTTAGTTAGGGCTATGTGAAATACTACTAGTATACTCCTCTCTTCAATAAAAGGCCAAAGGGTGTCGAATAGAACAAGATAGAGAGAGTAATATTAAATCACAAGAGTTCATAATTGTTTTGATGGTAGTAGTATATTAGTAATAGATTGAATGCAGTTGATCATATTATTTAGGGTCAACCCTTAAAATAGTTATTTTGATATAACAAACTCAAATACTAGTCACTTATATAAAAAACACAAAAATTAGCCACTCTTACCAAATACACAAATACATAATATGCGATTCATGTATTCGTGAAAATTAACCGTGAATACATGAATACACGACTCATGTATTCGTGAAAATTAACCTTGAATACACAAATACATGAATACAAAACTCATGTATTCGTGAAAATTAACCTTGAATACACGAATGCATGAATACACGACTTATGTATTCGTGTATTTGTAAAAAGTGGCTATTAATTATGTCTTTAATATGAGTGACTATTTGTGTTTTTTATATGAGTGCATAGTATTTGGGTTTGCTATATCAAAGTGGCTACTTTTAGAGATTAACCCTATTATCTACTACCTCCCTTTTAAGTTGTTAGCAAGCGTCTTCGAGCATATGATGATGAGTTTTAAAATAATTTTTTAATTTTTTTTTCTTTTATGGGATACTACAGTTCGAGCGTCTTGATGATAGACGCTCGAAAACGCTTGCCACAATTGCCGAAAAAAAGTGTAACAAGCCAAAAAAAAAGTGTAACAATTTAAAAGGAACGGAGGGAGTAATAAATTAAGTGACAAAACATGAATCTGACTTTATTCTATTTCTACACAAGTAGAGATAAAAATAGAACCTTTAAAATACTATTGTTAATATTATATCTGTAAATCCAAATTCGGATCGGCAGAGAAAACACAGTGGAATATAAAATTTCAAAGGAACATCCATGAAATACCAATTATTTCATCCTGATCATGAAATTCAAAACTAGCGAAAATTAAAATTGTTCTTAACAAAAATTGACTTGTTTTAGAAATATTATGAACACATTGTGAAGTAATCCATAAATATAATATGAAATGCCATATGAAATTGCAAAACCCTATCAAACGATGCGAATAGTAAAAACGAAAAACTAAGTGCACCTTTATGCACTCCGACTGAGGTATAGGGTATGAAGCAATCAATTGCTTTCATCCGTTCGTTTCTATTTGTCCTCTACTCCTAGGAATCCAAATGTCTAATTCCTCTATCAAGATATTTTGGCGTAAAAAGAAGAAACCAAGTAGTAGAAGAAAAAGGAGAGAGAGAGCAAACTTGAGTCGGACAGTTCTACTCTAGAGAAACGATTTAACCCTAATTCTATCAAACCTCTTTCATTCTTATCTTTAATATATTTGAATTACTTTAATCCATATATTATTTCATATAAGGTATATATCATCAATATATTATCACCGTGGACACACTGTGCCTATAAGTGATGTGACAATGTCACGTCGGCAATCTTTCCTGTTAGGGTTTAATTTTTTTAGGTAGTATTTAATTTTTTTATAATAGAGTTTAATTAATTTTGATATGTTTTTTATTAATTTTTTTATTTGTACCAATATCACGTCATCCGTAGTTACTTTAAGCGTGTCCACAGTGGGCATTTGAGCATTACCCTATCATCCTATTATATTATACTCCCTCCGTCCCATTTAAACTGGCCTATTGTTTAAATATATGTGAGGTATAAAATAATAAAACATGTCAGTTTAAATGGGACAGAGGAAGTATATAAATTGATCGATGGTTTTACAAGACTCAAATTTTTTTTCCTTCTTCTTCTTAAAAAAAGACTCAATTTTTTTTACAAGACTCAAAATTAATCATATTAATTAATTTTAACTCATTAAATTAAATAATATCTCAATTAATTAATCTCTATTAGATTGGATCTAACTATTTGAATCAATTCAAATGATGACATGTTGTAATCTAAATGTTCTAATCGACATATGTTACAACAAATTAAATGGTAAATAAAATATATAGACGTAACTTAATGGGCCTATATATTCGTGGCCATAATTTTCCGTTGGCCCACAGCGGGTCGCCCACCCGCACAAAAATCATCTATCTTAAGACCATAGTTCAAAAGTTATATGCATGTTGTGATATAATCACTACTCTATACTACTATGCATGGAAGCTAAAGATTTATTTACATAATTACTTCCTCCTTATTTTCTTGATTTCTGTTTAGTTTTTATAATTGCTCACCAGTCACCATTAAACTATTGAATACGCAGATATATAATTATATTAATTAACAGAGAACAATAAGTATACTCTGTACCAACTATGGTATACCAACCGTGTACCAAAATTGATTTTTCTTGATTTTTATTTACTTTTTTTTTTAATTTCGATCTAATATGATTTAGTTTAATATTATACAAATTAACAATCATTCATTAGTTCAATTAGAATATATAATTATTTTTTTAGCAATTTTCTTCATTTTTTAACTAATATAATTGAAATTAAATTCTAAAAAATAAATACTAAACCTTAACCCGATTAGTGAACCCTATTCAATTAGTGTAAAATTAGATTGAGTCATAATATGGTGAAATTGAAGGAAAAAAATGAACAAAAATAAAGAAAATTCAATGTTGGTACACGATAGGTACACTGAAATGGGTGTAGACTGTAGAGGATCTCATTTGAACAGAGAAGGAATTAATTTGGAAACAAACCAAAATTACGAACATGTTAACTTTTTTAACTTTGTGCAAAGGTTTATTATATATGGTGAAATTTCAATTATTTCAAACCTATATAAACATGGCCTCACTCGAAACAGAAGTAAGAAATTAATATCAAAGGGGTGTGAGAATATGGAGGCTACTTGCATTATGCTTCTCATCACCTTAATTTCACAAATACTCCACCCCTCATATTCATGGAACTCCGGCTATACACCGCCGCCGCCTCCTCCTGCGGGACTCTTTCCGCCACCGCCGCCATCTCCTGCGGAACTCTGTCCGCCAACGCCTCTGCACCCAACACCGCCACGAAGCAGCCCGCATGCACCTCCACTACCGCCTACAGCAACTAATAATCCTCCGCAGCCACCGGCCATGTCTCGTGCTCCGCCTCCGCCGCCAGTCCCGCCACCGCCGTCCAACTTCCAGAACACTGCAAATCAACCGCCGCCGCCGCCAAACTCTATTTTACCGTACTATCCATGGTACTGCCGGCCTTGCTCGTCGGGTGCAAGTCTCAAGAGCTCCACAGTACGGTTAAGCTTTATATTTGCTGTTTATTTTGTGATTCTTAATTTTTAATGGAATATATCTATTTGATTTTTTTTAGTATTATAATTATAATTAGATTTTTAATGGAAGGTGATTTTTCCATATAGTTTTTGCCCATGCATGTATCATACATACATATACATGAATAATTTTAATATGGAGTATTGAATTATAAAAGTTTTATTAATTAATGATAAATTTAATTTTCTAATGGATCACCAATGTAAAATTATAGTAGCCCAGGCCCATCAAGCAAACCCATTCAAGTACATCACTCCTTTATTGTATAATAATAATCCACAGAAACTAAAAGCTGCGATTTCAGATTCACAAATTAAAACGAAAGCTTTGCTCACTCGATTCTATTTTGCTATTGATTTCTTTTTTGTTATGAAATTATAAGATTATTTGCTATAATTTTGAGATTATATATTTTAAGTAAAATTTGCCCTACCAATTATCGACTTTGGCTTAATTTTAATTCTAAACTATTCACCGTTTAATAAAAATATATCGAACTATTAAAATACATGAACTGTTTAGAACTTAAACAAATTAAATGTTGCATATTGGTTGGAATTTCGCTTGTTTAGTTTGAGAGGAGTATTAAAAATATTATTTTCTTGCTAAAACTGCAACAATAAGTTCACTCACGTTTATAATACATCTACTGGAGAAGAAGACCAATGTCACAATTTAAAAAAAAAAAAAAAAATACAAATATCGCAACCACTTAAATTAATTAGCCGAACAAAGCTCAAAGAAAATGACTGATTTCTACTGAACATTTCAATCCCCTTTTGCTAGCTCCGAAGAAGAGTGACAAAATTGGTGCTCAAAGTGCAGGCAAAGATGGAAGCACGAAGCTGGAGCTGATGATCCCGTTGCAAAAGCCAGCCCCGTCGCCGCCCTCGGCTCCGAGGACACTCCCACCTCTATGAACTCCTAACGGGGACGAAGACGGTAGCCTCGTCTCCGTAAAGTCGAGCGCCCGTTTATTCTTGGGTTTCCCATCGTCGGAGCCCGTCGCATGCAACGCCTCGCCCAGAGGTCCTCCCACCGAAGGCTCCCATGAGGCGGGAACCCAGTAGTTGTGTCGTTGGCTCTGTTCACTCGCGACAGAGTGAACAAAGCCGACGCCTAGTCCCATTTTCGTCGCTTCTTCGAATTCGCTCCTTTCCTTTGCAGTGCAAGACCTCGTTACGGAGTGGCTTTTAGGCCACTCGTCTATGAAGTGGCGGAGTGTGTGCGACGAGCTCAATGGGTTGAGTAACGAGTCAGAGCAAACGGTGCCGAACTCGGATGATGTATAAGCAGTGTGTTGGTTCATTTTTGGAGCAGCAGCAGCAGGTTCCTTGTCTGTAAGGGATCTGGACGAAGCAAGCAATGCAAGAGTGGTAGGTTATATAGTTAGTCGAACTTAGGGTTGTGTGTGTTTATGTATAGAAACACACAAACTTACCTATTCCCAGAGGAGGATGCAGGGTTGGGATTAGTGGTGGTGGTTCCAGCAGCTTCCACATGCTTTCTTGAACGGTGGCGGCCTCTGTTGATATGGCGCTCGCAGTATTTCTGGTCAGCCACTGCATCTCGAGAGCACCGCCATTTCTTCCCGTCTGTCCTCCGACACCTTCCCGGCTCCGGATCGTTCTTCGAGAATCCAAGTTGAAAACCACCCCATCCCACTGTTACACAAAAGGCAAACAAACCATGTCAATCTACATTCCTCCGCATCACATCTGAACAATAGCACAAAATACTTCATCCGGTCATGGCGAAAGAAGAAAGAAGAGAACGAAACTCACGAGCATTCGATTTAAGGAGGGAGAAGCAGGAGATTCCAGAGGATTCAAAAGCTTTTCTGATAGGAATAAGGAGATAGGAAGGAATAGGCACATTTGCAGTGATATATTTGTAGATCAATGCTTGGTGCTCTAGCTCCATCCATTGTGATGAAGTGAAAGGCCCTCTCACCCCATGCATACTTACACACCCATATCCTGAAAATAACATTTGGAAAAAAGTATAGACACCAAATACAAAAATGCAGTAGTAGCTTAAATGCTAAAAATCAAACAAAAGAATATCCCAAAATTCCAATTGGTTTTCAAATTGAAACAAAAAGGCAAGAAAGACAAAAGGCACTGTTGTTGGTTTGGATGTGAGGACAAGAATTGAGAGATGGCCACCAAATATATTTATGAAGACAAGACCTTTCAACTATAACAGCAAAGCAAGTCCCACATCACCAACAACACTTTTCTTGCTTGCTTCACTAAAATCTCAACTCTAAATAAAGAGTGGCTAAAATTCTTTCTTGACCACAAAACTGAGAATGATATTTATTGCACTCTTTTGGCAACAAAAAATTGATTCATGTCATGAAATTTTTGCCCCAAGACCTGCAATAAAGACACAATCAAGTATCCTTCACCAAATTTAGAAGAGCTGCAGTTTCCAAATAGTTCAAAACCATAAAAGAAACATAAAATTCTCACTCTTTTTTTTAAAGGAATGAACAGAGTCTCAGATCTGATGTGGGGGGCAAGATAAAGTTTGTAGCACAAAATAAGCAGAGGGCCGCCATTTTTATTTTCTTGCAAGGACGGGAGCTTTATAAAGCGAAATGAAGAATTTTTCAGGCTAATTGAGAGGCGGGCAAAGGTTTATAGGCAGAGAAAGTGGCTACACTACTTGCATTTGAACATTAATTTGCACGCCACATGTTCGACGAAATAAAAACAAGAAATCGACGCGCATTTAAATTACACTGACCTGAGGAGCTCCGAACGAAAGGGAATGCGAGGGGCGGCGAGTTAAAGGTGGAGAAGCTGAGCATTTGCTGACGTGGCTGAGCTGAACCGCGGCCGTTGTCGGAATCCCGCAGAGAGGCCTTCGCCGTATCGCCGCCGCGGGAAGAAATTCTGGCCATTTTAGCGGCGGGCGAGTCGTCTTCGGCTGCAGTAGATTCAGTGTTGAGGAATGCAGATCCGTACAACCTGAGCTTGCTGACGTCAGCGTCGGCTTCCGAAGCAAGGCTGCGGCTGCGGCTGCCGCCATTGTTGGAAGGTGCAGTGGCTGAGTTTGAAGAGACCAAATTGTCCGCCAACCGAAAATCCATAAAGGGAGAAGAAAGTGGTGGAGATTACAGAATGATGAGATGCAGAAATGAGTCATTGCAGAAGTAGACTGAGGTTTCACGCATTCGAAGAAGGACCATTTTGTGTGTGTGTGTGTGAAGATGCTACGTTTGGTTTAGGATAGAAAAGACAAAAGAGTTGTGAAGGGAAAATCACTCTGGTTTTTGCCTATGGAGAGGGAGAGGGAGAGAGAGAGAGAGCGAGAGGGAGAGGTTTGTCCGAGGTTCGGTACAAGCTAGCTTCCTAGAACAAGAAGTCAAGAATGCATACATTTGTATGCATGTGTGTATATATATCACATATATATATAATTTTAAAATAAAATTTACTATTTTCTTAAAATAATAACATCATCATCATCGATAAAAAAACATATTGATAATTGATTATAAATAAAAGATTATATCGGGATTTTTAATTGATACATATAGATTGGAAATATCAGATAACAAATTAGCAAGTTATTACTCTTTTCGTCTCATTAGTTTTGACATATTTCCATTATTTTACACTCATATACGTATATTCAAGAAACGCGTCAAGAAAAACGAAACGGAAAGAGTATTATATAAAATCTCACAATTCAATTTATATTGGGATGTGAGGATATATATGTGAGTAAATGATTTTTTTTAATAAATTCATTTAACGTTTTAAAAAAATGGCCATAGATAAAAAGGGACACCCCAAAATATTAGAGAAAATGAAATTCCGTTAAATAAATAAATGAAATTGAATAAAAAAATTAAAATATGATTTACTCCGTATATAATTCAAAATTATTTCATTTTTTGAAGAGTAATTCAAATTATATTTGATTGAGTTGGAAATAGTTGGTCGAAGGGAGGAGTGACGTAGACGTGTATAGGGTGGTGCATGGGCCACATGGCCCATTCGCATGCTCCAAGTGGGCTGTACCATTGCATTAATACCAAATTTACAAATATATCCTCATTCTTCTACATTCTTTAATTTTACATTTTATTTTTAGAGAGAACATTCTTTTTACACTTATAAAATGCATGCATGCACATACCTTTATTTTATTAAAACAAACTATACCTCACAATATGTTCACCAACACACACACACACATATCCAGTGACGGAGAGACAGATATCTTTCATAGGGATTCAAAATAATTACTCTCTCCGCCAAATTCTTGGACTAAAATCATGGGCACCAAGTTTAATATGTTTTAATGATATGTTAATAAATTAAAGTGTTAAAGTAGAATAATTATGAGCTCTCTAATATTGTTAAGTGTATTATAGTGTCAAAGTGTTAAAATGTATTGTAGGGCTTAAGTCCCAAAATAGAAAAAGTCAAGAAAATGAAAGACGTCTCGATATAATATTAGTGTCAAGAATTCAAGGACGGAAGGAGTATAAATTTAAAAGTTCACGAGAAAGTTTAAAAAATCAAAAACAGAAAAATAAAGCTATTAATTCGACCATAATATTATTTATATTACGATGTTTGAAAACATAGAAATTAAACATGATATCTATAGCAATTTTTCTTCTATTCTTCACCTTCTGGAATCGCCGCAATATAATATCATTAGTTCGGTGGATAACTCAATATATGAGGTAGTATTAAACTGGATTCGAATTTACACATGTTTAATGAAAATTGAAATAACTCATTCATAACTCATGAGCATTCATGAATTGTAGAATATGAGATATTGCACCATTATACAATAGATGATCCAAACCCGATGAGACTCGAGATCATCATTAATCGAGCTTTTGAATAATATCGACTATATACGATCTTCTATTATTGGTCGCATTAATAACTCCAAGTGGGTATAGAATAAATTTCATATTGAGTGTAGATATATGTATATATAGAAAGAGAGTGTGTATTGTGTGTGTATGTGGATTGAAGCCTTGAAGGGGATTTGGCTTCCCCTTTGCCGACAGGGATGGTTTCCTATTCATCTTTTTATTGGCTTTTTTTGCCCCATTCCTAATCTCTACTTTTTTATTAATTTTTTTCTACCCATTCTTTTGCTTTTTATCAATTTAGAATTATCTGACAACAAAACGGAGCTCAGTTGGTTAGACGTTTTCCCTCCAACTAAGATATATCGGGGGTTTGAGTCACTTCGGGTGCGTGTGTGAGTGTGTTGTGTTTGCCGGATAAAAAAAAATCAATTTAGAATTATCTTTTCCCTTTATTTTTTGGGTATTATTAATCCTTTTATTTTGAACATTTTGGAAAATTATATTTTGAGGGCAGATTTAGCTTTGAGAAATTTGCAGATAAGTTTGGTATAGATATAACCCTTTTTGGAAATGATGTCAATATTTTTTTAATGACATATTTGATACTCCAATATCATATTTTGCATATGTATTACTACTTTACTAGTCGTATACAATAATAATAACAATAATCATAATAATAATAATAATAATAATAATAATAATAATAATAATAATAATTATAATAATAATAATAATAATAATAATAATAATAATAATAATAATAATAATAATTATTATTATTATTATTATTATTATTATTATTATTATTATTTCCTTTACCAGCTACATTACCATATTAATTGAAAATCTTTGTACGATTTTCATATTGCTGCAAAATTTGTTTCTTGTCGTATTTAACCTGTTGTGGATAGGTTTTTAATCTTTTACCTTCTCAAACATATCTGATATATTTTTTTTTTATCAGTAAAGAAGGAAGTTCAAACATATCTGATATTGTACGTAAGTTGTTGCAGGAGATTAATTATTTACTGACTAATTAACAGACCTCTGGCGATGTCACAAATAAATTGATAGATAAAATTAAATGAGTAGTCTATTAAACGATCACCGGTGAAGATAGAAAAATTAAATTTATTTCGCACTAGATCTGTATTTCATATAAACCCTAACTCAGAAGACAGAATAAACTCGATCGGAGGGCTATGCTTCAATTCATAATTAAATTCAAGATTTTAATTTTTTTTTTCGAGTCTTTTAGGCAGCTTTTATATATATATTAATTTATTAATTTAAATTATGGGAAAATTGGATCCATTAATAAAAAATGAAATGGAGGGCTGGATTCGCTCCAAGCAAAGATCAAGACGTGTGGGCGAAAATGAATCAAGCAATTATTTTGTTAGGTAAGTAATAATAGTGCCCTATCAACTTTCTAACTTTAAAAGGACATTCAAATTAATTAAGATCTTCACAAAATATTGACCGACACATCAAATAATTGAGGCTTCACGGGAGTTGCAATATTTTATAATCCTATTATAAATATTTAGTATTAAAAAAAAAATCAATCGCATTATCAAAAAATATAAACCAATTTGTACCGAATATCTTTTCTATGATCGATAATTATCATAAATATAAACTATGATAGTAACCACAAAAAACCTCACATTTTTTATTCATGAAATTATTTTGTTAAATTATTTATAAAATTTATATATCGTCAAATCTCTCGTAAACAATTATTGTATATACTATAAATATCTATGCGCCATTTTATTAATAAATGAACTCTTCATAAATCAATTTTTTGATTCTGGCCGGGGGCATTTAATTTTTTTATGGATGTACACTATTTAATAAAGTTACTATAATATTCATTTTCTATCTATATATTGACATATCAAATCAAACATCTTATTATAGGACCACAATATTGTAACATGAACAACTTTCTCTTTCGCTATTTTAAACCTCAATATAATAAAATATTTTCCTTTAAAAGTCTTGCCTTTATACATCTGAGACTTTGACTGATCACAAAAATATCTAGTTTTGAAAGCCCTCTAAGTTTTAATTCATTTTCAATTATTATTTGTCACATTTTTAATCACTTTAATCGGATTCAAAGTAACGATTTTTGCGAATTGATGTCGAGCGTCCTCTAAACTTACATAACCTGAAAAAGAAATAAAATAAGTGTATTTATATACAGCTGGAACGCCGCCTAATTAGTTGATAAACAGTTAATAAATACTACTCCGTAGCTTGTATTTATTGAGTAGCAGCGATTTAATAATAATTCTGATAAAAGCATACTTTTTGTTGCTTCAAGGGTAACCAAACTGAATCCATATAGGAGTAACATATTTATGCAATACGGTCCTTTTTTTTTCATAATTTATTAGTAAATCAGAATCAGAATTTTGACCCCATTTGGAAATTAAATGAAATACACCTCATTTTGAGGCGGGAAAATTAATAGATTTGACTCAATATAGAAAATATATCTTTGAATAAATGCATGACGAAGTATAGCTATTTCTTGTTGTATAAAAAATCGAAGTAATAGAAGAAAACATGGCATAAAACTATTTTGGTATAGTAATAGTTTGAAGGGTATGTTAACATGCAACTTCCACATTAAGAACTATTTGTACCTAGAAAAAACTTTAGTCGGTTACTTGATCCTTAGAAAAAATATATCAGGAAACGATGTATTGTTTGGATACATTGCGTACCTTTTTGGCTTTGCAATATTTTTTTTCCGCGAAAAAACCAAAAAAAATAAAATAAATACTATTAGAAAAATGTGCAAACTATAATAAACAAATATAGACACTCATGTTTATGATAGTGGGTAGGAAACAATGGTATTGGAATTTAATGATGCTACAAGCTATATTCACATGGAAATGGCCACCATTTAATTATTATATTGATGAAATTAAAATTAAAACACATTAATGTAAATGGATAAGTACAAATACTCCCTTAACATTTTTACGAAAAAACAAAATGCCCTTAAACTTTGTTTGGGTACAAAAAGACCTTAACCTTTATTTTTAAGAACAATTTGTCATTCTCAACTTATATACTCCAAACATCAGTCCATTTTTATTTTATTTTTATTTTTCTTTTTAATTTTTGTAGGTCTCACAATCAATAAGAAGGAAGTAGGAACGGATATATTATTTTTTATTAATCTTTTACAAATCAACGCCTCACTCAAACTCCACACTTCAAAAATTGTCAACTGCTACAACCATTGTTAAACCTCTCTCAGCTCCGTCAATCAATCACAGGCACTCATGGCATTTATGAGGCTGAGCTCCGGTGATGTCGCCGGATTCAAACTTGTATTTGCATTGACGGCTATGTATAGACTCATATTTTACTTAACTTACTATGTCATCCACATGAAGTTCGATCATTTCTCCAATGCCAGAGCAATCGAGAGATTGAAATAAAATAAAAATAAAATAAAAATGGACGGATGTTTGGAGACCATAAGTTGAGAGGGGCAGATTGTTTTTAAAATAAACGTTGAGGTCATTTTTGTTCCAAAACAAAATTTAAGGGGCATTTTATTTTTTCGTAAAAACGTTAAGGAATATTTATACCTTATTTCTAATATAAATGGAAGTTTCCAATGCAAGAGTGCAAATCGATGTATACAATACGACATATATTTATATAGAGTCTAAAAAATTAATGAGACTACAAGCTACATTGATTCTGTTTTCTTGATGCAGTGAAGTTTTCAAGATAAGTTAATGGATCTTCATGCCTATAGCCTAGTATTTTATTTTAATATCATTTTTTTTTATCTTTTCGATGAGTTAAGTAGTCAAGTTCTATTTAAATAACTCTTGAAGATGACGACTTCCCTATTTTTTTTTTCATAAATTAAGTGCAAATATTCTTGATCAATCACAACTCACAACCATTGGGACAATACATGAAAATATGGTAATGTAACATAACTTCTGCATAAAATTTAAAATATATACTTATTTGGGGACAATAAATTTGGCTAGTCTGGACACTTATTCAGGAGAGTGAGGAGGGAGTATTCGATTTTGATCCAAATCAAAATAATAAAAAGACAAATAAATAAATAATGGGTTGTTATTGGAGGGTGATTTTCTAGTTAAGTAACAAACCTTTGGAAGTTGATCCAAAAGGGAACAGCCTTATTCTACGGGCTTGATTTAATCCAGGTTGCCTTGGAAATCTCGTTTATCCTTTCAAAATTTAATTAAATGAACGAATCTCGTTTGTTTATAGACTTTGGAAATGGGGAAAGTGCAAAAAAGTAAGGTTAATTAATTGCTGAAAAACATTAACCAACGCATAATTAGAAAATTTGGACTTCTTTTGCTACAAAACATAGTAAATATTAGACATCATTATTTTTATATTTTGCAAGTCATGTCCAAAACAAAAATAATGATTTGAAATTGAAATCTGACTTGGACAGAAAAGAAAAGAAAAAAGGAAGTTACTGTTACTATAAGCATGCGTCCATAAATGGAAAATAAAAAGCAAGAAGAAAATGAAGAAGATACAACGATGAAGATATATATATATATATATATATATGTATATCAAGAGAAAACAGAATCAGTTACAATCACTATATATCTCATTTGTAATTAATTATCTCAACCAAAACTTCTTGAGTTGGAATTGATACGATCTCGACTTCTATCCTTCTAAACAGATAAAATTGAACTGAGTTACTCTTCTTCATCTGAGTTGCAGTGCAGAAACAACTTATGTAGGAATTGGCTTCTCTAAGCTTGCCATGTATGTCAAATATATGGTCCACAAGAACGAACACGAGCTATTCATCAAGGGCTGCAAAAGTTAGACGCAACAATGATATCAAATCGAATGTTTCATCAGCATGTTACATTTCTCCATCAAGCAAAGAAAATGTGAGACTAAATCAATAGACGATATGAGACCCATTGAAACCTCGAAGAAGTACAACCATGCATCACCTACACCCCGTATACTACAATATGTAATGCTTTGGATCTAATATATCGTACAACACAAATGCATGCCCCCTAATAGAGCACCAACCGTCAATTTATGGAAAACAAGAAATGGAAGTACCTGCAGATGGACAGGGACGACTTTGTATGTCAAGAAATCACAAACAGGCCAGTACATGAGACCGTTTAGCAAAGTAGGAATCAGATCTCGCTTCAATCTGGCAACAATTTCATTTGCATTTTCTCCTGCAATTGGAAAGAGAATAATATCTCAGAGGTTGAATCAAACAAGCTAATTTACACACCTGCAGAAAGTGAATGAGCATGCAACTGATGAAGCAACAAACCCAGAACCATTATTAAACAGTTTCTCGAGAAGTAGGATGCCAGGTTTCAATATGTCAACAAACACTCTTCTATCTTTTTCTTGGTATCCCACATTACATGTGATTGACGAGTTGATAAAACATTGGATTTATCATTTCTTCAGTTACCATTTCCCATCCTAATATTGTACTCCCTCCATTTCACTTAACTTGGCTCAAAACTTTTTGACTTGTGCTGACACGTTTTTCCACGCTTCTTGATGATGAGTTTTAAAATAGATTTTTAAAGAATTATTTTTTTTACGGGATACTACGACTGTCGTAGTATCCCGTAAAAAAAATAATTATTCAAAAATCCATTTTAAAACCCATCATCAAGAAGCGTGGAAAAGCGTGCCAAAAAAATCACTATTAAAATGAGCCAAGTTAAGTGAAATGGAAGGAGTATTCAATATTACCTGACAATCTTTTCTTCATTCTCTCTTCCCTCCATGTCATGGGACATTTTATGACAAACTCGATAAACTTGTGTCATTTGTGAAGCACTTTAAGCCAGAGGTTGAATATCATCTCAGAATATCATTTAAAAAGTACTGTGATCACCATTCATTTGCTTGCTTTCTATATGTTTCGCGTGTGCATTGCCATCCAAATTACGAAAGATTTTCTACCTCAGTAGGAGAATCTATCAAGAAACTCAGAGTGCCGTGGACACTATCTCAGTAAGGAATCAATAGTGATGATGTGTCCAGATGTTAAGGGGACTATTAGAAAAAGTAAATCAGCTAAACTTGGTTCATTATGACAAAATTATGTGAGAAAGAGAAGTGAAACTGCTACAACCATGACATCAAAGCTACAAGAGCCCCCTCCTTAAATCTTTCTAGTGCTGATTCCCAGGTTGAATAGTCCATTTGTGGCAAACATATATTCCACTCAAAACCTAAGATATAGGGATATTCCATAGCTTAAGCTGGACAGCAAGCAAATTACTACTTCAGTAGTTCACTGAAGAATAGACAACTTTGGATGGCAACTTCATGGGAAAATAGAACGGTAACAGATGGAAATAGAAAAACTGAAATCTTCAAGAGTCCATATATTAAAAGCATATTTCAGTGTCTTCCCTATTTGTATGTCATGTGTGTTCAGCAGCTTCATAGGCATTGCCTTTGATTACCAAGATTCGTAATCCCCAAGACCTATTCTCATCAAAGAAGATATGAAACTGCAGACTAAGAACTCCGGTACATAATTCAGCTAAGAGTACAATGACTGTATCTAGAATTGCAGATATTGAAGCAAAACGATTCTTGAGTCAAGGTCAAAATCCGAAGCATAGAAATACCTTGTAAAGCTGCATTATAGGAGAAGAACGTGCCATTGATTGTTGGAGCAAAAACAACCTGTCCCATTGCTAGTTTCTTCAATGTAGTTACCAGATCACGCTTTGGTAATACGCTCGCTGCAAAATTAAACCACAAATGCTGTGAAGGGCCTAAAATAAACATCCCAAATCCAGTCATCCTCAGTGTCCTTTTTGGATCCCAGGTACCGTTGGGCTCCATTGTAATTAGCTGATCAATTTCAAAAGAACTCATTATAAAAAAAATATAATCGAAATGCTGGTTAGAAATAACTCTTATTCACAAAACCAGCAGAAGAAACAAATCAAGCATGTTTCTCCAAACACCTATGCATACAGTCAATACTCAATAGTTCTCTTGCCACAAAAAAGCGAAAAATCCGGTCGACATATTCAATTGACCCAAAATTAGGGATTTAGCGCTAAAATCGAAGCTGAATTACCTGTGAGGTAACGTCAGCCACCGCGTAAATAAGCGCCGACGATACACTCTTCGTCAGAATCGGACGCGACGCCAACTTGCCCAAGTACCAGTTCAGAAGCCCCGCACCAGAATTCCAGGAGTTCGAAGAGAAAAACCTGCGGTACATCGAGAAGGAAGGAGAAATCCGATTCGAAATTTCAGAAACTGAGGTCTTCGTCATCAAGTGGCGGCGGCGGCGGAAGGGAGCATACGCCCTGCATTGCTGACTGTGCAGAGCAGGAAATCGGCGGCGGAGCGCGGCGTCGGCGAAATTGGTAGCCAAGTGAAATCTCATTGCTGAGTTCGTTTTGTCAAATCCCTAATTTTTGGGGGAAATTCTTTGCAGGTGTAGAGAAAGAATGGCGCAAAGGTGCAAATATTTTAGCTTGGCGGTTGCAACTGAATTTTTTCTTTTTTTATAATAAAACCTAACTTGGAGAAAATGACTTTTTTTTTTAGTTAAATCAGTTGCACAAAAATCGTTACGTATCGACATTTACGGATTTACCCATCGCTCAAGTTGCCGCTATTTTACTTTGTCGTTTAACTAGAGTGAATGCGAAGAGTATATATATATATAAAAAGAAAACGGAGGGTTTTTCAAAATCAAATTTTATATATATTCTCAATTACAAATTTCTTCCGGTTTAAGGACTAAATTTCGAATCGGAGAAAGAATTTTCGAATTCAATGCTCATGAACCCTAATGATATCGTGACGTTCCTCGAAGAAGAGGACGAAACGATGGATTCGGTGGAAGGGGATTCTTCAATAACGGAGCACCGTTCTGATTCCAATGCCGGTAATTATTCATTTTAGTTGAGTGAATTGAGTCGCTTTAATTTCGTTTTACTTGTAAATTAGTTCGTTGTGGTTCTGTTATCTCGGTAGCTTAGTATGGATGGTATGGAGTTCATCCTCCGAGGAAAGAAAGAATAGATGTGATGCAATTTTCTCTATAAATTATGCGATTTTCTCTATGAATTTGCAGACTGGTTCAAAATGTTGTGGAAGAAGTTCTTGTGGATGAAAAATTTATCACCACTAAGTGTTTTGCTTCTTCATCCCTGCTAGTTTTCTCTAGTCAATCTCAGAACAATGAGCTCTGTAATCGATACGCCTTTCTAATAACATCTTCAACAAGTTGAATACTTCAATTGTAGAGCAGTATATATACCAATAATTTTCTGAATTTATCATGAGGTTTGTTTTCTAGTGCCAAATGTAAAAAGGTTTTTCAAAGCCAATTTTATTAGTTTGTAACTAAGCATGAAAGATTAGGCGGATTCGTGACTGAAGACAAAGTGTACTTGTTTTTTCCAGTCCAAAGAATCTGTGGCATATGACTGTTAGTTTCATTTACTTATTTTAATGTTTTCATTGTTCAGAACTACAACACACTAATGCACAAGTGCTGGATCACGATGCAAAACCAGATAAAGAAAAGCAGATGAACAAATTACAAAGTACCAGCCATAATCAGATTTTGCCAACAGGAAAAGGAAATCCACAAACCATGACTAGTAGTAGTCAACAGTCTGGTGCCATGTCGAAATTTGGCAAAATTTCCGTTGGCACGTTGCTTCCTGTCTTACAAGCCCAACTCGACAAGGATAGAGCTGTGGAACTTAATGCTCTTCACAATAAACTAATGGTAGTCTCTAATTGCTGACTTGTGAAGAATGATTTCTCTTCAAGAACAACAAAAACATACTAGTTTTATCCTGATAACAATGTTTCTGCTTCCAGAAGAACGAGATTTTTAATGACTTTTTTCCGGCACATGAGAAGTATTGCTGGAGACGAGATGTTAAAATTGGTTGTACTCAAACTGCAGACACAGGTTTGCTATGAGCATCATGTCTCTTAATGCATTTATGATTGTTTTTTAATTCTTGAAATGTAGTCTGAATAGCTGCAGAACATGAAAATCAGGTTGCTAGGAACTCGGATGCTCCTAATGAAGCGCAATCGCAGCCTCAGCCCTCTGGAAGGCAATTGCAAGTGCCTTCCGGTGGAGCAAACCCTTCTGGTAGTGAAAGAGTTGCTTCAGAAACCAACGCTAATGTACAACTGTCGAGTAATTCAATAAGCGACAATAATGCAGCAAAATCATGTGAGGTGGGGAGGCATTCGGACTCACATGGAGCACAAGTAGGCCAGACGTCAACTTCTATTTCAGGATCTTTAAGTCGTGAGAGGAAATATCCTGCATTTCCAGCACAAGGGCTTAATAAGCAGCAGCATACACAATTCTCACAGACATCTTTTCCAACATATAGAAGCACTAGCAGTGGTTACCCGCCTTTCCTAAGAACTAGTACTGCATCTTCAGCAGCTGTCCGACCACGGCCTCATGATTCTCAGATGAGACTAGCTCTTGCCATTAATCGACTGAGGCCAATATCTACGTTTGATAGGCCTAAGTCACTAAGTGATCTGAAGAAAATACCAGCTGGAAATTCGGCTCACGTACAGTGGCCATCATCCACCGTGAAAGAGCATATGACTACTATTTCTCCGTCCCTGACTCGTGTAAAGCATAAACCACATAACCAGTCAAAAGGGCAACAAAGATACCAGTTGTCTCGATTGCCTCCTGCACCTAGTAAACCAGGCAGGGCTGCTTTTGGAAGTGCATGACTCACACCACCCACGCCTCGGGTGCCAGCAATCTCAGTTTTTCCAAGTCCCAACCTGATGAAGACCAACATTCAGGTATTTGATTTCCTTCATGCTTGGCTTCGCACTAGGTTAATGTGATTCCTATTTGTGCCATGTTAGACATCCATGAAATCTCATACCAGGGCTGTGAAATTCTGATGTGTGTCCTCATCAAGACACGATATGGATAAAAATTATTTGCTAATTTTGGCTCTCTGGTAGCTTAGTCGATGTAACATATCCTCCTGGTGTGTTGATCATAATTATCTTTCTCTGGTAACTATCCTTTTGGATTTGTCAGAGGATTATTGGAAAATTTTGCTCTCTTCTATAGTAACCAAAGAATATTATAGAACTAAGTTTTGTGCTGATTTTGAGTCAGCATACCTGGCTTATTGTGTGTCATTTTCGTTAGTTTCTTCCCTATATTTTGCTTTTGTCTTGTTCTTGGCTGCTTATTTTATCTATCTTGATCTGTTTGGTATGTTTAAAATGTAGTTTCTAGGCGAGTTCCTATTAGGTACTCTTCAGTGAAGATTAGATGAGCTTATTAGTAGTCAATTTGTCTATTGGTTCTATATTGCCCTTGCTGTGTTTCTATTGTTTTTTCTTCTCAGGCGCATGTTTTGCTATTTGAAGAAGAATGCCTCCAGAAATTCCTTTTATTTCTGAACTGCCTAGACTTGCGGCTTTTCATCCTTGTTATAAGTTAATGTTTTATAATTATTATATAATCCATCTTTTAATATTGTTCCTTTTCATCTTATCAGTCAAGCTCTCGGATGCCATCTCTAAGAGCTCATGTTGGTCATGGAAATAATTCCAAGGCTCTCCCCAGAAAGCCTCTGGTTGGTCAGAAGAAGCTAGTGAAAGTACCTGGTTCGTCGACTCCATCAAGGTGATGCTATTCATTTGCACGTATCAGCAAACTTGTTGGTTAAATACTCGAACATATTCTATTTTAGTTAGTAGTGAATTCTCATAAAAGTTTTCCAACAGTAAGAAGCAAAAAGTGTCTGGATCCTTTGATGATCAAAGTACTGAGCAACTCAATGATGTGACTGCAGTGAGTGGAGTCAATATCAAGGTAACCTACCTTCAACCTTGACCTCATACTTGAAACTCGATATGTTACATCCATCCACTTCCTTGCGTGGACATTAATTTATCTGCTACTTGCATGAAATAAAATTCATAACAGGAGGAGGAGGAACAACTACTTTCTATATCAAAGAAAGATATCCAAGTTTCAGAGGCAATTCGACAGATGGTTCAAGAAGAAGAAGAAAGGCAGATATTGCAGAAGATCCCTCTTCAGAAATTAATGATGGAGATAAGTTAGTATTTCCTAACTGGCCATACTTTGCTTGTTCTGACGAGCTTCATTATCATTTCTTTGCGTGGCTAATTTATTTTGTGATCCATATACTTCCTGACAGTGGCGAGATGTGGTCTAAAGAATATGAGTGATGATGCGCAGCGCTGCTTGTCCTTGGTGAGATTATTGAAATAGCTGGATTTTTGTTGTATACGTTAAATTCCTATATTTTTTCTGTTAGGAGTAGGAACAATTTTGCACAGTATGAGTCATTTTACCATGTTCAAATAGTTTTACTAGGCAGTCTATAAAGCTTTCAAAATGTAAAGGGTTGTCTAAGCTTCTGTTCTATCTTCATTGCAAGACATTGTGATTTTCAGAATCTCTTCTGCCATTTGTTTTTCCTTGACAAGTTTTTCACAAGCATCAGTGAACCGTTCTATTTAATCTTGTTGAATAACTCCTTTCAGTTGGCGGAAGAGAAAATGCGTGGATTGGTATCTAATTTCATCAGACTTTCGAATCAGGTTAGGTTCCATGCTTTCTTTTTATCAAGTGCCTTATTTTTTTCCTTCTTTTAATGTCTGGAGTGAAGTATGCATCTTCACAGAATAATCTATGTTATAAGGTTGATTTCTATCAACAAAGGTATTAAATAATACTAAAATCCCTTGAATGCTGCATTTGATGTGCTAACATTAATTGAACCACCCTATCTTGTTTTCAGGTTCACAAAAAAGAAGATGATAAGATGCGAGCGACAGCTGCAAATATTGCTGCTCGAGCTACTACTGCAGTTGGAGATATTGCATCAAGATGTCAATTAATGGTTGAGGTCAAACAGGAAAAGGGAGAATACGACACATCAACCGATCCTCAGACTAGCAAAGACGGGGGGCAAAAAAAGCATTTAGGCATCACTGAAGGAAACACGAGGGAAAATCAAGACTCCGGAAAGCGGGACCCTCCAGTTGCTCTCACAACGCCTGGTGAGTTGGTAAGATTGCTTAATATCATCAGCTACTGAAGCATCTGCAAAGAAAGTTACTGCATTGCATGAATTTTGTGTTTTTAGTTCTTGATCTTTGAGTGCATAAATATTTTGTTTTTTTCTCTGGTTGCAGCTTTTGCATTCTTCATATTTGATACCTTTACTTCTCTTTGTGTACAGCATCGGTTGGAAAAGTGGGACGAAACGAAGTTGTCGTACCTAGGGTGACTCGGAGCATTTCGGTGAAGGATGTGATTGGCGTGTTAGAAATGGAGTATCAAATGTCAAAATCTGCACTACTCTACCGGGCATATATCAGAGGATTAAGTCTCGATACTGTGAATGAATAATAATTAAATGGATTCGTTCAGTTGGTTAAATATGTAAATATTTGCCACAAATGCGTAGTCAATTTTGGGCTTTCACTTGCATAGAAAGGTAATATTCATGCCTCGTGATGGTTACTAGCAGTTCTTATTTGTGAATCCTTATAGCTTGTGGTAACTTTGATTAGCGCAAAAAGAATTATACAAGCTTGTTTTCTGTTCTTGTATGGTTTGCATTAACGTTTTTCTTTCTTTTAAGTAATAGTTTTTCGATTTAAACTTTTTCTTATTTCAGTATATTAAAAGCAATATGTTGGTTTCAGACTTTCAGACTAAAACATTAGTATTAGTTTAATTAAGTGTTAACGTTGCAAAGATAAAAATTAACACTAACTTAAAATTAAAATACATAGAAATTCTCAAATTTAAGGGTTCTAAGGCCTCTCCCTCTTCTTCGTTGTCTTGCTATTGTTAATTAGTTGAAATGGAGGGAAATTGAGGTGAGTGATGTAGGTGCAAAGATACCTCCAACGAGTGGAAAGGATGCTAGTGACTAATGCTTCTTGGAATGGCGGTTTCGGGATTATTGATCACAGAATATCATTGGGTAATTCGCATATTACTACTGTCAATGAGATCATCACGACTTTTACTCTGTCTTTTAAATCAACAATGATACTTTTCAATTTCAAAATTTCTTCAAGATAACATTTTGCATGTCTTTGGAAGATATTACCTCAATGTTTACGGTTACACGCATATAACTAATATTAATCATTAGTTACATTTTCTAATTAAAAAATATATCATGAAAAAGAGAACATATGCTCTTGCATTTAACAACACGGCATAAAATTTATCGGCGTACAACATACAACTTAAGTAAATTAACAACACATAACATAAAATAAATAAAATAAAGAAGCATATATTAAACAAAGAGATCGCTAACTTGTATGATCTGAATCAAATGCTCATGATATGTGCTATAGAAGTGCTTTACGATTATTCTCACTTTATCCAAACATGCATCTCTCTTACATCTCGGTTTTGCATTCACAATCAAGCGTGGTTTGAGATTCATTTCACTATAGCCGAATAAATCTTTAAAAACTTTCGAACGCAACTTTTGAGCCCACAATGAAACTTTGCAGTCTCGAGATTTCTTCAAAATGCATATGGCGGTTGCGCATCCCTCTAGACCTTGGCACCCCTCCACGAATCTCATACATTGGTCTTCCATCTCTTTCACTAGCTTATTTCTTTATTACAACTCTTTTGCTTTGGAGTCACAGATGATGTGGCAGTTTGAGCTATACCCCCTTCGGCCATCCCGTGCACTCTAATTATGTACTATTAATTACTATGTGATATGAGAATTGATGATGAATGAATAAACATTTGTAGGCTTTCAACTCTCACTATATCACCTCTGTTAGGATAAAGTCTCTAGAAGATACGTAATATCTTTGTGTATCTTTGTAGATATGTATTCCTTGATCTGCTAAGATTTGTATGTTGTACTTGTATATATATAAAGTTAAATACCACGATGATCTCCTCAATTGAGGATATCAATTCATTATCACATGGTATCAGCCTAACACGCTGAGAAGCCTACTTTCTTAACCCTACTTTCTTCTTTCCGCCTCTCTTTTTCTCTGCCATCAATCTCTCATGGCTAATACCTCCGTCTTTGATTCCACTATACCTCTTCATGCCATGACTCATATGGTTACCATTAAACTCAAATCCACCAATTATCTTATGTGGTACGGTCAAATTTATCCCCTTCTTCGTACTCAAAAATTTCTTCCTTTCGTCGATGGTTCTCGTACTCCTCCTCCACGGACAATCACGGTTGGAAATGTCTCTTCGCCTAATCCGGAGTTTGAGACATGGTCTAATAATGATCAGATTGTCAGTTATTTCTCGTGTCTACTCTTACCGAAGAAGCCATGGCTGTCATTGTTGGTTGTGACACTTCTCAAGCGGTTTGGTCTGCTCTTGCAACCGCTTTCAATCAATCTTCCAAGGCTCGTGAACTACGCCTGAAAGATGAACTTCAATCCAGCAAAAAGGGAGATCGATCTGTCTCTGAATATGGTCTTTTTTAAAAAATTTATGCGACCAATTAGCCTCTATGGGGCGTCCGGTGGATGAAACTGACAAAGCTCATTGGTTTCTTCGTGGTTTGGGAGCTGATTTTCATAGCTTCTCCACCTCGCAAATTAATCTCGATCCTCTGCCGTCATTCAACGTATTACTCTCCAAAGCAGAAAGTCATGATATGTTCACTCGCTCTCTTGACACAGGTTCTATCTCTTCACAACCTGCTTTCATAGCAAACTACACTTCGCATGATAATAATAGGCGAGGTTCTTCCACTCGTGGTGGTGGTAATAATGGTGGCCGTGGTTCTTTCAATGGAAGGAGTTCTGGTGGCCGTTTCTCCAACTCAACTAATGGTGGTCGTGGTCATACAAATCTGGTGGTAAAGGAAAGGGTCGATATCTCCCTAAATGTCAAATCTGCCGCACTGAGGGGCACTACGCTGATGCTTGTCCTGATCGTTACTCTCCTACTCCGCCATCTCGTCAAGCTCATCTCGCTGAAGCATTTCATTCAGCATGTTCTCTCAATTCTGGTACGCAATCTGATTGGTATGTCGACACTGGTGCCTCAGCTCACATGACCAACAATTCGTCTTCTCTCGACTCATCTTCGCAGTATTCTGGTTCAGATCGAGTTATTGTTGGTAACGGTCAAGCTTTAAATATCTCACATACTGGCTCATATTCTATTTCTCCTGATTTGTCTTTGTTGGATGTCTTGGTTGTGCCTCACATTACTAAAATCTTTTATCAGTCAGTAAGCTCACTCAAGATCATCCTGTTAATGTTATTTTACTGACAAAACTTTTGAAATTCAGACAAGGGACACAGGGATGCCATTGGCTCGGGGTCGTTGTGAGCAGGGACTTACATCTTGGAGCATGGTCACGCTGCGCTGGTGGCGGCTCTCAGAACTAAGAGACTGACTGGATCATTCGAACTTTGGCATCATCGTCTCGGCCATGCAGCTTTTTCCATTATTGCTTTGCTTAATAAATTGGGAATGTTGTTGGTTTCTTCCTTGTTACCGAAACCTAGTC